>LBNU01033363.1:5541-16564 GCA_014162995.1 Artemisia annua
CACTTATTTAAAGAAAATTACACAACAGTGAAAATAAAGAATACAGCTAATGTTAAAAAGATTAAAAGAAATTTCGGCAGAGTTTTGTTTAGGAATGAACCAAACAAAACTCCACTCGATAAAACGATGGAGTAAATAAAAGTCTAACTCGACTTGAAAAAGAAATAAGAAAAGAAGAAGAGAAAACAAGACACGACTCAAAATAAACTTGGACTAAAAATAAAGTTGACACAATAAAAACTAAACTCGCTATGTAAATAAAAAATAATACTCGCTATGTAAGTTTGACTAAACAAACTCGCTACCTAAATGTTGACTAAACAAACTCGCTACCTAAATGTTTGACTTTTTCAATACTCGCTACCTAAATGTTTGACTACTCGCTATTTTTTTTTTCATACTCGCTATTGATTCATTCTTTCCAAACTATACTCGCTACTGTCTTCATTCTATCCAAACTCGCTAGCACAATGTTTGACTTGAAACTCGCTATTTTTTGTTGACTTGAAACTCGCTACAATATTTAGCTAATACTCGCTATGTATAAAAAATTTAATACTCGCTATTCAAAGAAAAATGATACTCGCTATTAAACCCTAAAATGAAACTCGCTACTAAACCCTAAAAATAAAACATACTGGACTCAAAAAAAAAAAACTTCTATCGTGACACAAAAATTTAATAAAAGGTAAATAAAACTTGTAAAAACTTGATAAATAAAAACGTTAAGACACTAAAATAAGCTTAGAAATAAGCAAATAAGCCACGGCTTCTTTTGAAAGCCCTAACCCATAAGCTTTTTATGAAACTCAAATGAAAACCATGCAAAGGTGACAAGAAAATTAATAAAAACTTGTAAAGATTAAGAGAAAACTTGTAAAGATTAAGAAGCCAAAACAAACCATACACCACAAGTCCTACAATCCCTAGGATGTAACCATGGCTCTTGATACCAATTGTAGGATACTAGATAACATCACAAACTCGTTTATACTTGTGGTTTGGTTCGTTGCAAGTAAGGAAAAGAAGAAAGAAATGTAAAGAGAGAAAGTTAGAGAGAGAAAGAGATGAAGCCTTGAGAGAAAACCAAAAAAAAAGAAAATAGAATTATGAGAGAAGGCTTACCCTCTCCAAGGATGGAGAGGGCTTATATGTACAAGAGTTTTGCCACTAGGGCGTGCCACTTGGGCTGCGGATCAGGTATACAGTGGGTAAAGACCCGTCCTTCTTCCGCGAACTAGTCTACTTCTAAACTACGTTTAACTAACTATTGTAATTACTACGAGCTAATCAATGCTTAATCATATCAGGGGTGACCAAATCTTTCTTATACAAAAAACGTATTCCTAACAAAGAATAAGCTTGAAAACAAGTTGTACACACAAGGACAAACCATTCAAACTGCTCAAAATGGTTCAAAAGCATAAAAAGTTGTGTGATGAAAATAGTGAAAATGATGCAGGTGAACCTAAATCAGATTGCCTTAGAAGCGTTAGAGTTGCCCAACCTGCATTATATGATGCAAATGTTATGCTTAAGCCTGGTCATGCCCCTCCTGATGTGTCATCTTTTGAAGAGAGTAATGAGATTGAAGTAATAAATAGAGAGAGATTAGCTGATAAAATGAAGGATCCCAAGTGCATTAAAAAGCATGTTCTAATCAAACCTCATGATTATTATAAGGAGAACATGTAAACTGTTTTTTATCCTCAAACTAAGCTGACCCCAGAGCAAGTATTTTGGTCTTTAGACATGGAAAAGAGAAAAGCCGAAGCACTTAATGAAAAAAATCCACCCCTTAGGAAAATTGCTCCTGCAACGGTGTACCCTCCCAATACACCAATGCATTTAGTGCCTTTAACTCTTCCCACAAAATGTAATACTCTTATCAGTATCTACGTTCTTTGTCAAATGTTTGCCGATTTTGATAAAACAAGTAAGAAGTGAATTACACCAACGGGGATTACTAAAGGGGAAAGGGGATTTGAACAAACAAAAGAGTGCTACTTAACTGAGGTTATGCCATTTTTTAAACTCATCAAAGAACATTTTGAGGGTATGCAAAAAACCTTGAAACTGAATTGAAAGAAATGAAAGAAGTGTATAAAAATGTGGAAAACGAGGGAAAACAAATTGCAATTGATCTTAAATGCTGTGAAATTGAAAAGAAAAACATTCTCATCACGAATGAGAATTTGATTGCTAGATGTATTGCACAAGATGTATTTTATACTGCTACTGATTCTGCATTATCTGCTTGTCAATTTCATGAGATGTCTGTTTCATTGAATGTTTTCCAGAATCGTGTTGTTGAGCTTGAGGGGGAGAATTTAATATTGCATGTAAAAATTCAAAATGATGACCATGATAACATGGTTAGGCATTTTTCAAAACTAGAGGTTAATAATCTTAATTTGCAATTAAAGTATCAACATTTAGAAGAAAGAATTAAAATCTCAAATGCCAAGACATCTTCAGATGCTCCTGAATTTGATGCATATTTTGAATTGACCAAACGTGATGAAAAAATTCAAGCTCACACCAACACGATTCGAAAGTTGAGGGCCCAAATTGCACAATTAAAGTCTAACAAGTGTGAAGTGACTGACACCAATAAGCCATCGTCTTTAGATTCTCAAAACTTTCAAGATACCATCAATAAATTACAACATGATAATGAGTGGTTTCAAGCTGAAAATTCAAATGTTAAACAGCATTACAAAGAATTATATTATTCAATAAAAATCACACGTGAGAAAAACAATGAAAAATAACTTCTTTGCTTAATGAGATTGAGAATCTAAAGGCCACGGTGAAATGGAAAATGCCAGTTACTACGGGTGATAATTTGGTTCCAAAGGTTTGTGCTTGTAAAAAGTATGCATGTGATGTTGTGAATATTCCGCTTCCCCTTAGGAACAATGAGTTAGTTCATAGTGACTATCTTAGACATCTTAAGGATTGTCTTGACATGCTTCGAGAAACAGTAGAAGAAGATATGATAGTAAAACCACTTGATAATGCTATCGTAGGTGCCTGCTTCCTTACTAATCGATCTCAGGAACTCTTAGAATATGCCATTGGTACATGTCCTAAGATTGATAACAAGCGAGATAGGTCTATTGCATCATCCTCAATGACTAAGAACAAGCATGTAACCTTTGAGGTACCCTTGGAAACTTCTGATCCCAACACATCAAAACATGTTCAGCAATCGGAAGTGAAAAGGACTAAGATTCCCATCAGTCCTTCTACAGGAGCTAATAGTGACACTAAAGCTAGCGAGTCAAAACCTAGGAGAAATATAAGGAATGATAGGACTTCTCCAGCTAAAAGTGTTCCTAAGAAGAAAGTAGAAGACCACATGAGGAACAATAAGTCTGATTTAAGCAAAAAGAAACATAATTCAAACTCTAATTCACTTTGCAAAACATGTAATGAATGCTTAATTTCGGGTAATCATGATAAATGTGTTGAGAAATTTTTGAAGTCATCCAACAAAACCCCAGTTAAGAAAGTTTGGAGAGCTAGACAAGTTAAGCAAATTTGGAAAACAACTGGAAATTTGATTACTAATGTTGGTTATCAATGGAAGCCCACTCGAAGGAAATTCACTTTAGGAGTACAGTGCCCTTTAACTAGGATAGCTAACTCTAAAGTAGTGCCTATTAAGGAATGGAAGCCAACTAGTAGAACTTTCCCTTTAGAAACTCAATGTCCTTTAACTATGCCCATTGCATCTACTAGTGAGATTTCCGCCATTGTAACAAATGCACCTAAGGCCTCAGTTGCTCCAGAATTTGTTTGCACTAACCAACTGGAACCCAACTTAAATTAGGGATCCGGCACTCCAAATTCTCTTCTTTTGTCTATTTTCAAATGCAGGTCGTACAGATCGTCCCTTGACATTTGGAATCAGGCTGCCCATAACATATGATCGGGGATCGCTCAGGGCTCGAGAATTTTGTGAATTAGTTTATCGGGACAGTTAGATTCGGGAACTACCATTTTGGGGTACTTATGGGTTATGGAGATCATGTCTTTGGTGACTGTATAATTCTCAAGATATACAATGTGGAAGGACTTGGGCACAATTTGTTCTATGATTGGTCAATTTTGTGATTCCGATCTCGAAGTGGCTTTCAGAAAACACACTTGCTTTGTTAGAAAATTGGATGGTGTTGATCTTCTAAAAGGCAGTCGTGGCACTAACTTGTACACCATCTCTATTGAAGACATGATGCGGCCCTCTCCTATTTGCATGATATCTTAGGTCTCAAAGAACAAATCGTGGCTATGGCGCCGAAGTGTAAAGGACTTGAACTTTGGTACCATCAATGATCTTGCTCGCTAGTATCTTGAACAAGGTCTACCGAGATTAATGTTCGAAAAAGATCATCTTTCTTCGGCTTGTCAACTGGGCAAAAGCAAGATGCATACCCACAAACCCAACACTGTCAACACCATCATGGAAGTTCTTCACACCCTACATATGGATCTATGCTGGCCAATGAGTGTGCAGAGTATAAAAGGGAAGTAATACGCTCTAGTTGTCATTGACTACTACTCTTGGTTTACATGGGTGAAGTTTTAAAGAACCATGGATGTAACTCCAGGGGTTATCATCAAACTAATCAAACAATTGCAAGTGAGACTCAACAAAACCGTCAGAATCATCCGCACAAACAATGGAACAGAGTTTGTTAACAAACAACTCACTCAAGTCTATGAAAGTATTGGCATCACTCAGCAGAAAAGTGTTCCACGCACCCCTCAGCAGAACGGCGTTGTTGAAGGACGAAATCGTACTCTTGTGGAAGCTGCACGAACCATGCTAATATTTTCCAAGGCAGCGATGTTTCTTTGGGCAGAAGCAATTGCTACAGCTAGTTGCACTCATAACCGATCCTTGATACATACTCTCCACAACAAAAACTCCATATGAGCTGGTACACAACAGAAAACCAGATTCTTAAAAGCTACCCTACAAATGTCAGTCAAGATCTGGAAAGGTTAAAAGCTAAAGTTGTTATTGGATTCTTCGTAATCGTTGGTTATGCTTCAGATCGTAAGGGATACCGAATATACAACAAACGAACCCGATAAATCTTGGAAACCATTCACGTCACATTCAATGAGCTGACTGAGCAAATGGCTCCTGTACACATCAGTTCAGGACCCGCGTCTAAACTGTTGTATCCTGGACCAATTAGTTCAGGTCTTGTACAGTATTCCATGCCTGCAGTACTTTATGTACCTCCTACAAGTGAGGATTTGAAGAGTTTGTTTGATCCGATATATGATGAATACTTTGAGCCACCAACTGTTCACACTCTTGTACCACCAGTTGTTGTAGCTTCTGTTCCAAACAATTCAAATGGTCCATCTATTTCTGTCTCAATTGATCAAAGATGCACCATCTGCAAGTCAGTTACCTTCATCATCGAATGTTCAATCTCCTTCCGTACATCAAAGCACTGCAGTAGACAATTCTTTTGAAGTGAATCTATTTGTTCCTCTTGTTGATGCTCCGTTCAAATACATATTTGCTCCTGAATCTTCATCTGAGGCATCTTCTTCAGGAGATCTTAACTCGGCTACATCAGTTCCCTACCCTCAACCACATGAGCATCTCTGATAATGGACCAATGATCATCCGCTTGAGAACATTTTTGGGAATCCTTCTCAACTGGTGTCCACACAAAGGCAACTTGCCACATATGCATTGTGGTGCTTTTATAATTCCTTACTATCCAAAGTCAAGCCCAAAGATTTCAAGACTGCTATCTCAGACGACTGTTGGTTTAATGCGATGCAAGAAGAAATTCATGAGTTCTATCGACTTGAAGTATGGGAATTGGCACTACCTCCAGACTGTGCAATGATTATTGCTCTTAAGTGGATCTTCAAAGTGAAACTTGATGAGCATGATGACATTCTGAATACAAGGCAAGGCTTGTTGCTAAGGGATATCATCAAAAGGAAAGCATTAATCTTGTGGAATCCTCGCTCTGGTTGGTTGTATTGAATCCATCAGAATATTTCTCGCTAATGCTGCAAGTCAGAACATGACGGTCTATCAAATGGATGTTAAACTTGCATTTTCTTAATGGGCTCTCTATGGCCTAAAGCAGATGCCTAGGGCATGGTACAATACACTGTCAAAGTTTCTGCTAGCAACTGGATTCTACAAAGGTGTGGTGGAACTATTCTTCTTGAAGACTGAGTATCAGTTGGCAGATTTCTTTACTAAAGCACTTCTGAGAGAACGGTTTCAATTCATTCTCCCGCGTCTTGGAATGAAGAGTCTTACTCCAGAATCACTCAAAATTCTTCAGGAAGAAAGTGAGGGGTAATGGATTGGCTTCACATATCCTTGTATATTTTATAAAACCAAAAAGAAAATACAAAAATATAAAACCTATAAAAACGATAAAAATCTTAAAAACCCAAAAATACCAAAAATAGTTCTTCTTTAGGCATGTATTCTGTTTATCGATAACATTTAAAGTTCTAGAAATGTCATTCAATAATGGCACGGAAATTTAAATGAAGCTCGAGCAGAAGTTATAATAAATGGTTAAACATGTCTAAATGGCTTGCTATTACTTCAGATAGCAACCCGTTCTTATCTATGGGGAAAGCACGTCGCCAAAAAGACGGCGGTTCCTCTCATTGGGTGAAGTTCACCCGGGCACGGATTACTTCATATCCGTGTTTCTTCGAAATGATGTACTTTTTAGTGCATCATTTTTCGTATAAGAAGATAAGTCTTCTTTACATCACGGATACTTTTCCTTCAATGATTCTTCGGGAAAGTATTTGTGCTAAACTTGGTGGTACCATGATTTTTGAAATTCAATCGGACTTGAAATTTTTCATAAAATTTACCACTCAATCGATGACAAAGAGATAAACTTCTCGCCAAAATGTTGAATTGAAAATGGGTCATCGATTGAGGGGAGTGATTTCAAAACTCGATATCATCAAAACTTGTTACTTTGTGCATAATAAGCAATGAACAAAATGTGATTGGTATGTGTCAGAATATGAATTTTTCATGAGTTTATCATTAAACTCTAAATCATTTATAAACTTGTCATTTCTAACACATATCACGCTCCCTCAAGGATTGAGGGGGAGCAATGTATCGTCTCATAATCAGCTTATCTTAAATCTGACCACATTTTTCTCCCAAATTCTTTGAACTTATTTAAACTTGGGATCACAAATCTCAAATGGTTTGAAATTTTTGATCGGGGGAGAAAATGTGATTCAAATATGAAATCTGATTAAAATGTGATGTTTTTGGACTTAAATGTAAGCTCTCTCATATGTGCTATACTCTTTGGTATATCAATGCACATATTGAGGGGGAGAAAAATGGTTTGTGGTGACAAAAGGATTTGGCATTTCATGAGATCGTGTCTCAGACTTAACCAATGAATTGACGGAAACTGTCATGAATCAAAAGGACTTATCTGAGTAGATTGTACCGTTTCGAGAAACTTTTTGTGAACTTGATCAGGATGAGTAATAATTTCAAGCTAGTTTAACTAGTGATGTAACCGTGTCTCGAATGGGTCTTGTTCACTTAAGGTGGATCAATTCAAAAAGTACAAATCTACCCAACATGTGCAAATTTTAAATTAAAACTTATAAGCACATGTTAAGGGGGAGCATTTGAAAATCATAAAACTCTCAAAGTGTTAGTAAAATGCGTTTCTTAATCATAAACACTTTGAGAGAATTTTTAATGATTTGGTTGATGGCAACATAGGTTAGTCATGAAGTTATAAGGTGGCTAAGGTTAGGAAAACCGTCCTATGATCCACCAGAGCCGGAGGGATCTACCCAAGGACAATACCGAATAGATAGCATTAGAAAGTCCTTAGGTATGATTATGAAAAAAAAGGAGATAAATGAGAAAGGAGAAAGAATGGGTTGAAGAATTAAAAAGAAAAGTAATGAGAAAGGGTTAAAAGAAATAGCCCTCCATATTATTCAACCTTAGGGCAGAAACCGGGTTCAATTCATATGTTACTGGTGGTTACTAAGGTAACACCGGTATTAAGACAAGACGTCATGGACCCAGTGACGCACTGCACTAAACCTTCTAACCACTCAAGTTCTCTCAAAAGAGCTTGTTTCATTCTCACGGGGAACCCTGCATTATCTATCGACCGCTCATTACGAGCCATGTTGATAATGAAACAGGAGGCACCGCTCCAGTCTCCGACGACCAAATAATGCACTTATCGAGTCTAGAGCCACGATACACATCAAAAGATCTCATAGGAACACATGCTACTTCTACACTGGTTGTTTAGCATTAAAGACACCAGCTATAATATTAAGAGTCCTTCGCAGATCTTAGCAATCTGCCAGAACATTTATGAGGGAATATACGTATGTAATTCCCAGTGATTAAATGGAAACTCCTGCCAGGGTCAACATCAAACAGCCCTGAAAGCAGGTCACTTCGGTAATTCCTTGTGGATTACGCTTAGTGATCATGGTGGTTTTAAAACGGACTACAGTCGTAGCGTGATCTCCAGCGACTCACCTAATCGTTGATCTACTTCGGTAGATCTTGTAACCCCTTTCGAGGGTATCTGATTTAGGAACGGTCTTGCTAAGGTTTAGATAAAGTTTTCACACTATGCTGTTAACAATCTCTAAGACCGAACCTATAAGTACCAGACGTTTTATTGCTAACTGTCTTATGCAGGAATATTTGGCGAGTTTTGTTGATTGCAGAAAAGATACTGATCCATCATCCCATGCTCACACTTCGACATCACAATCAAAGCAATCATGATCATTGAATGGGCCTCAACTATGCTTCCACAACTCTAATGCTGAAGATCATGATCCTGAAAAGTGTGAGCATGCCAATACTAAGATTTCCATATCACATGGAGACGTTACTACACAAAGATGACTTGGAGATATCCATTTGGATGGTAAACTCGAAGAAATATCAAAGATCATCCAACACATTGAACAAGTCATCGAAAGTCCACTGCTGGAAGCACAAAGTTTATGACAATGAAGAATCAGAGGATACGAGCTACAAAGTTATCGTCAGAGACTAGAATGCTCGAATTCAATGTATAATTTTCGGGGTAACCTCCCTTAGGGGGAGATTTTTAGGAATACAATTATTCATGTTAAAAACTCGGTCACCCCGAGTATAGATTAGCATTACATAGCTCGTAGTCTTAGTAATATTTAGTTAGTAGTAGTTTAGTTTAAGTAACATCGTGGAGGAAGGACGGGTCTTTACCCACTGTATACCCGATCCACAGCCCGAGTGAAGGGCGTTATGTAATAAGTATAAATACCCCTTCCCTAGCAAGGAAGGGGTTGGACCTTCTCATTCACTTAATCTAATTTATACATATTTCTCTCAAGGTTCCCAACTCACATTCTCTCTCTAACATCTCGTTTTTCTTAATCTATTCGACCCATAATCACAAGTACCATCCATGTTTTGATCATTAGTAACTTACAATATTTACTGTCAATAGATCAAGAGATTGGTATTACACGTCATGCACCGAATGTAAGGGAAAGGTCAGGAACGATAATGATGTTTGGGAATGCGTAGATCATGGACCCCAACCAAAGGTTGCATACATGTAAAATCCTAACAAATCATATGACATATTGCCCAAAAAAAATGATGCTCCCATTTTGAATATCGGTTCTGGACATACAGATACAACTTCAAAGCCGTTGTTTCGGATGGAATAGTAGAAGTGACATTTACTTTCTTCACTCCATGTTTTGATGATATCACAGGACATCAATGTCACAGATTGGTTCAGATACTCAAAATACCCGATTCTCAGCAAGTGCCAACGAAAATACTTGCGATCGAAGGGCAAAAGAGTATATTCCAATTCCATTTCAATACGTCAAGCAAGATAGGGTCAATAGATTTCACTCTAGATAACGTGTTTGGGGGTGCCGCTGAAGCAAATGGAGTGACTAAAGCGCCAGACGACCCTAGCGATTAGAACTTATTATTCCATGTTTACTACTTTAAAAGAAATGTACCTGTTTGCTTATTCTTGACACGTGTTATTTGTTCTGCAATCTTAGATACACCACCATCACCAGATTTGGTTAAGGTCGAAGAATGAGGAAAACAACGTTGCGGAGTAAAGCCAGCATGAGGAAAACAACGTCGAAGAATGAGGAAAACAACGATGTAGTGGTGGGGGCGTTTGGGTTAGGATTATGTAAGTCACGGTGGTGATCCGATGATGTTTGGGGTTTGAACACTTTATCGCTTTTGTTTAGGTTTGTATTCGATTGTATTGTTGTATAGATCGTTGAACAATACATGTTGTTAAAGTCTTTGTAATATTGTTCATATGTTTTAATTGCCATTTGTGTGGTGGACTAATGGCTGTCGCGATTTACTGAGAAAGTAGATATGACTTGGGTTTGGATATGTAAGTCGTTATGATGATTCGACTTTTCATCTTAGTTACTAAGAGTTAAATATGAACTATTATGTTGTTGATACGGTGTAGCAAGCAATGGAAGCCTATGGTCCATCATGCTGCAAAAAGCCGAATTAATTACTCGGAGGATGGTTTGGCCATGGTTTTCGTAAACTGAATTACAAAAGAGTAATGTCGTTGGCTTCGGCGTATCAGCAATAATTAAAGGTTTTTCTAAGAAAAATTGCTTAGGAAAGATGCTCTCACGTCGAAAAAAAAATTACACATAAGTAAGCCGATTTTCGGTGAGAAAAATTTTGACGGTTCCGGTGTTTACAATATTATCGTTTACAGACCCAACGGTCGCAACACTATCGTGTGCTAGCACTCCGCCACAACGCGTGGGCCGAAAACCTTGTTAATGTACATGCATCATGCATGAACTTATACATATCAAAATGAAAGCGCGAGTTACTGTGATATGCGAATGAATACACGAGATTATATATATACAAACTAATTATGTTATTACTCTTTATGAGATAAAGTAAGGATATTGGAAATTT
>LBNU01033364.1:3334-16515 GCA_014162995.1 Artemisia annua
GACGTATTGTTACTTGAGTAAATAAGTAACTTATGATTTTTCTCATCGTATAATCTTAATTGTCAAATTTCTTTCTTCTTAATGACAATTAGATTATTTACTAATCTTCTCTTTATTTCATTCTTAATATTTTCTTAATTATCTTTTTCAACAAATTTCCACTCAACCCAAAACCATTTAAACCAAAACCACTTCCTACAAAACCATTTCCTACAAAACCATCAAACCCAAAACCACCATTCTCAAACCCTAAACCACTATTACCTCTTCCCCATACACTCTTACATATTCCCTTACATATTCCTTACACACATCACCCTTTTGTACTTCTTGTCCCCTCACATACTCCCACACAAATTCAAATTACACACACCTCCCTCACATACCCTCTTCACACACACTTACATCTTCTTACACATTCTTACACATATTTTCACATACTCCCACACAAATTCAAACTACACACACTACAATTCAAATTTCACACACTACTCACATACCCACTTTACATTCAAATTACACACACTTTCCTCACAAACCTTCTTTACATACACTTACACATTCTACCCCTTACTTTCATACCTTAACCCTTTCTCTCCAAGTAAAGCATATTCCCCTTGGAATATTCCTTTGTAACCCAACCTTGGTTAACTCCTAACCTAACCAACATGATCACTTAAACCTTCTCAACCCAACCATGGTTAACTTTCTAACTTAACCCCTTCTTACTTAACCATGTTTATCCTCTAAACCTTCTAAACCCTTAACCCTAACCATAGTTACACCTTATCCCTTCCCTTGTGGAATATACCATGGCATATTCTCTTCTTAATTATGCCATGTGAGGAATTACATTTACACCCTTTCCAAATTACCTTTTCTATCTCTTATACCCTTGGTAATTTGTTTTCTCTTTAACTACTTCACAAAATGTTTTTCAAATTGGCTATTTGAGTTGGTAAACCTTAGATTGATTAATGTTAAGGTTTAGTGTGAAGTACAATTGGGGGTTTAGCAAGGTTAGGTATTTAAAAGACCAACACCCAAGTTTTGGGAAAAATGTTACAGGGGTTCTGGCGCGTCACCCACGCGTTGACGCGTGGGTAGCGCACCAGCCTCGGTAAATTTTTCCCATGTTGGGTCTTGGCCTATAAATACCCAACCTTGCCTCTTGTATTCCTCACCCCTTGCCATTCTTCTTTCTCTCTAGATTCTTTCTCTCAAACACTTTCTAATCTCTCTCAAATCTCTCTATCTCTAATCTTGTGTTCTTGATTTTCATATAACATCTTTGAAAGAACACATCTTCTTTGCAAGGGAAGAATCACAAGAACCTAATCCACTCTTGTGATTGTGTCGAGGGTCTTCTTCTACCCTTTCTATTATAATCGAGTCTCTAGGTTAGGTTAGGGCTTGATTGAACAAACAATCTTTTCTATCATTCATTTGTTTGTACGGGAAGTCTTGTGTCTTTGTGACCAAGCCTATATCATTGGGGATCTAGTTGGGGTTTGATACTTCCGGGTGGAAGTTTTGGTAGAGGTCTTAGTGACCAAGTGTAAGTCGAGTCACGAGGTTCTTTTGGGTGGTTTCCGAGGGCGGAATACCGTTGGGGAGTAACTCCTTCTTTGTGAGCATCAATATTGTTGAATATTGGTGGAGTGAATTGTAACGGTTTATAGTCCATCGAAAGGATTATACTAGGGTAATAGTATCGGTGTCGTGGATTCGCAACTGGACGTACGGATGGTATAAAGCCCCCAGCCGGAACCAGTATATTGTTGTTGTGGTTGTTGTATTATAAACCACTTGGTTCTTCTTCGAGGCTTAAAGTTTTTAAACATTTAAAAATCCGAAGAAACCGTATTCACCCCCCCCCCCTCTACGGTTCTACAATTGGTATCAGAGCGGAATACTCATGTTTTTGAGCGTTAAAACCTTCCCGAGAAGGCGTTTTAAAGCAAAAACTTCTTTTTCAAAAATTTCAAATTCCTACGATAATTTTTGGAAAAGTTGAGTATTAGATCCATGGCTCAAGAGAACCTTAGATCATTGGGGGAAAGTACAAGTGGTTATGGATACTCCTATGAGAATGATTCGAAGACATTTGGTGAGATTACATGAAGTGATAGTGAAGACGGTGATCTACCGAAGAAGGACACAACATGTCATATAGAAATCGAATCTCAAGAGGTACAACTAAAGCCCTTTAGTTCAAACAAAACACTAAATACTAATGATTTACAAAATAATAATTTGGAATTCATAGAAATGAATAAAAATTGGATTAAAGAGATAAAAGCTTTACTTAGAGAGAAACATATTTTGCAACAAGAAACAAATAAACTTGCTAATAGAGCAAAGGAGCTTGAACTTGAAGTTGAGGCAATAAAAGTTGCAAAAGCCAAAGAGGTGGTTGAATCTTGCTTAAGTTGTGAAAAACTTACACATGAGGTTGACTCTTTGGAAAACTACTTGTCTAACCTTCAAGATAAAGCTTTAAGTTTTTCAAAATTCAAAAAGAGTAGTGTCATTTTAGATAATATGTTGAGTAAACAAAAATTGTCTCAAGATAAGGAAGATCTTGGATTTTCAAATACTCATAAAACTACTCCAACAAGTCAAAGCAAACCAATCATGTTTATAAAAGAAAGTAAACATGTAAAGTTAAAATCATTAATTCCTTAAACTCATTTTTCAAACACTCGCGGTACTCAAGCACCCATTACATATCATAAAACTACAAAATAATTTTACAAACCGGCTTCAAGTAATGGACTTGGTTACACTAAAACCCGAGTCGACCAAAGACCACTTCTACCAACACCTAACTTACACAAACGACCTTTATTTCAAAAGAGGAAATGTTCATTCAACAACCGGAGGTCTTCACATCATCAACCATATAACTTATCTCAAAGGAGAGACAACTCCTACCCAAACCAAAGATATTTTAGACCAAACATTTATCAAAACAATAGACCAAGTTTTCAACACCAAAGTAATTTTCAAAATAATCATTGGTCAATGTTCTCAAGGTATGGTCTTGAAACACTTAGTGTCTTACTTCAAGACCCAAGGATGTTCAACTTGGGAATGCTTTATACTAACCACAATGGACCCAACAAACATTGGGGACCAAGCTTTTGAGTTATATGTTTGTTAGGTATAGTCTTGGATCGATCTATTAGTTTGTTGAAAGTGGGTGTTCCAAGCACATGACGTAGTAGAAGATTGCTTACTTCATAAAGAGCATGATGGTGTACATAAGTAAACTTTGGAAAAGGTTGTTGGTAGTCTAAGCATCTACGGTGGATCTTTATCTCGTGGTCTTGAAAACATAAAGTCATCCATCAAGATCGAGCTAAGTTTTCCTTTATGCTCTTGAATCTTTATGTGCCTTATATGTTAGTTGTCAAAAATGCTATGTGAACATGTTTGATGCTAGCTAGATTATTTTTGTCATAACTTGAAATTTAGGTGATCTTAGAAAATTAAAGACGATTAACATAAAGTGAGATTAAACTTGCATGCTATGTGTTTAGGAAATATATTTATGTGCTTACTTCTTTCATAACTTGAACACATCATAATCTAAGTCTTAGATCTTTAAGAACCCATAAAAACGATCAACAATTAAACCAAAAAGAATAAATTAAGTTTTAAAAGTTGCTTTAGTATTTTGATCATATTTTCTTCATCCGAACTCCGTTTTAGTTTATTCAAAAGGCCACGGAAAGGGAAAAAGGAGATCTACATTTTGTGAGGGATTTGGGGATAGAACCTGGCGCGTTGGTGACGCGTTGACATGCCATAAGCGCGCCAGTCTCGGAAAAGTTTTGCAAAAATTTTGAAAAACTTTCGTTTTGCGTCCATGAGTCTTAAAACTTGTTTTACACACTTCATTGGAACCCTATTAAGTCTTTCTAAACATAAAACAAGATTATGCATGACATTTTCAAAACTCCAAATTGCGTGTGGTTAGTTTTGAGTGTTTATAGTTAACATGTATCTAAGGAGAACAATCTCTTATGGTAAATTAGTCAAATGTCTAGTTGGTCATTTGTAAGGTCCTTTTGTGTGCTCTTAGAGCGTTTATGCTTATGTGACTAGGACTTATGTGAAGGCATGGAAGGAAATACAAATAAATGTTTTCCGAGAGGAAAGATATCTATCAATGCATTATTCAAACGATGGTTGATAATATCTTAGATTCTACATGTCCATACTATGTGCTATGAACAAGAAGTTTGACACAAAACATCCTACTACACTTGTTAGGTTTTGAATTCATTTGTGTCAAATTATCAAGACTAGATAAAATTTCGGATCACAATTCATACTTGTGTTGAAGAGTTTATATCTATTTCGACTTGTTCAATCTATGTGAAAATTGCATGCTATGTGTTTTAAGGGTAGAAAAGAAAGGATAAACATGTACGCAAACATACAAACTATTTACATAGTTGAAGAGAATTCTCGTGGATTGAATTCGGTATGGCTTTGCACAACAAACTAAAACACCTAATGAATAGACTTGATAAACTAAGTATTTCATCTGAAGTCTTAGAAACTTATTTCGTTAATGCAAGTGACAAATAAGGATTATCAAAGTCGACATACTACATAACAAACTATAAATCGGAGATATCATGCATTGTATATTGATTTCTATACATGTTTTGATGGTTTATAGGATCTAGTTTGTGTATCTAATAATAAAATATACACTTGATTTCTATGCACAAACAACTACACTCTTGGGATGTCTTGCATGAAAATACTTGCACTTGGTACATGCATGATAAGATGAAGGATCTATATTGTGTGAAAATAGAATCATTTAAATTCCAAAATGATGATAAAGGATCTATACACAATCGAGTATAATGGGAACTATTATGCATGCATAATCCTAAGAACTAACTTGGGTTACTTGATCATCCAATTTCAACCAAAAACACCAACAAATAATTGAGATTTTTGGAACTTGAAACAAAAACAAGTTGTTTCAAATCAAGAGAAATATCAAACCAACAATAATACTATCAAACATCTAAGAGGAAATGTCACAAGCTTTTATTTACCAACTATTAAGAACATCATCCTAGCCTTCATATTGATAGTTGCATGTCTCACTTGAGTGATTTTTGTGATAGATGATTATATGCCTTCTAGTGCTTAATTCTTCATGATTATGTAACATTTGCTACTTATGATGGTATGCTTAGTAATATGTTATGCTCACTTGTCTTAAAGGTCAATTGATTAATAAGATGGATGCTATATGGTTATATGCTTACTTGTCATTGTGATTAATTGTATTTGCATGAGTAATATGTTTTGATATTATTTGTTTATGTGCCCACTTGCCATGATGCTAGTTAACTTCACGCATATTGATAACATGCTAATTGTTTACATATTTGTTAAAGATAATGCTCTCTTGATCTTTTCAAAACTCTTAAAGCTTGGCTAAATTTTGTGCTAGGAAATTATGTGTAAGACTTGATAAGTATTAAAATTAACTTGATTCTCAAGAAGTTGAAAATGACGTTGTTTTGAGGTCGCATTTACATCATATAGGTTTTTCTATGCAAGGTTGTATAAATCTAGGGGAGGGTAATACACGGGGTTATTCACTCACTTAGGAATCCCTTTATGTCATGACTTCATACTAGGTAGTAACTTATGTTATTAAGGTATTGAGTTCAATTGCCTTGCATATACACTTATTATACCTACTCTTGTTTTGGATAAGATTGCATTAGAAAACATAGTATACAATCTAGACTTTTGATAAATCTCCTCACCTTAGGATATATTTGATCATACTCACATTGTTGGTGCAAATATTGCACAAAACAAGTCAACGCAATGCACTCATAGTTGCATTCATAAAATGATAGGTTTTGTGTAGTTGTCACAAATTAAGTCTAGGCACACACACACTTAAAGGTAATCGGATATCTATCACATCTCACGTTGAACATTTAGGTTCTGCTTTATAATCTTAAAGTGTTTTTATGTGAAACTATGTTCTCTAATTTGAATATGTGTTATGCTCACTTTTGTAAGTGATATGTTTATGCTAGCTTGATAAATCCATTCCATGATCATATTCACATGTTTATTGAATATGTGCTCTTATTTGAACATGCATTATGCTTACTTGAGTATGTGACATATTGATGCATAATTGATAAATTTGTCCTATGAATAACTATGTGATGGTATTATGTATGTGAGTGCTTGATTTTATTATGTATTATATGATGTCATATGTGGACTAACCCATGTTGCAAGTATCCAAATGGTAACCTAACCCACTTTGGACTTTCACATGTGAGGATTGTTTGGTTGTTGCTTGTTGTGGTGTTTTTATGTAGCTAGGCCACCGCAAAGGTGAGGCTCTTGACCCATAGATCCCCGCCTTGAAATAAGGGGGAGCAACGATCTAGGGGGAGCTATGTTCAAGGGGGAGCACGTTGGGGTGCAATGGAACAAGCTACTTACCCATTCAATTGGAAGTCCCGCCTTTTTGATTTGACAAAAGGGGGAGAAAGAAAGCAAAGAAGCAAAGGACTTCATCACATTTAAGAGGCAAGGTCAAGACGCAAAAGCTACACCAAAGGCGCGCTTGTCTTCGCTACGTTTGTAAGTTTTATTTGCTTTCGGATTTTATTTGTCATCATCAAAAAGGGGGAGATTGTTGAGGCAACATGATCAAGATCTCCTAATGTTTTGATAATGACAAANTCAATTGCCTTGCATATACACTTATTATACCTACTCATGTTTTGGATAAGATTGCATTAGAAAACATAGTATTCAATCTAGACTTTTGATAAATCTCCTCACCTTAGGATATATTTGATCATACTCACATTGTTGGTGCAAATATTGCACAAAACAAGTCAACGCAATGCACTCGTAGTTGCATTCATAAAATGATAGGTTTTGTGTAGTTGTCACAAATTAAGTCTAGGCACACACACACTTAAAGGTAATCGGATATCTATCACATGTCACGTTGAACATTTAGGTTCTGCTTTATAATCTTAAGGTGTTTTTATGTGAAACTATGTTCTCTAATTTGAATATGTGTTATGCTCACTTGTGTAAGTGATATGTTTATGCTACCTTGATAAATCCATTCCATGATCATATTCACATGTTTATTGAATATGTGCTCTTATTTGAACATGCATTATGCTTACTTGAGTATGTGACATATTGATGCATAATTGATAAATTTTTCCTATGAATAACTATGTGATGGTATTATGTATGTAAGTGCTTGATTTTATTATGTATTATATGATGTCATATGTGGACTAACCCATGTTGCAAGTATCCAAATGGTAACCTAACCCACTTTGGACTTTCACTTGTGAGGATTGTTTGGTTGTTGCTTGTTGTGGTGTTTTTATGTAGCTAGGCCACCGCAAAGGTGAGGCTCTTGACCCATGGATCCCCGCCTTGAAATAAGGGGGAGCAACGATCTAGGGGGAGCTATGTTCAAGGGGGAGCACATTGGGGTGCAATGGAACAAGCTACTTACCCATTCAATTGGAAGTCCCGCCTTTTTGATTTGACAAAAGGGGGAGAAAGAAAGCAAAATGAAGATCCAGCTCAAATGCAAGCAAAGGACTTCATCACATTTACAAGGCAAGGTCAAGACGCAAAAGCTACACCAAAGGCGCGCTTGTCTTCGCTACGTTTGTAAGTTTTATTTGCTTTCGGATTTTATTTGTCATCATCAAAAAGGGGGAGATTGTTGAGGCAACATGATCAAGATCTCATAATGTTTTGATAATGACAAATAAACCTTCGAAACACATAAAACGTCAAACGGTAGCCTAATTCCCCGAAACCACATGTCTGCTGCGGGCGCGCTGCCCGCGCGTTGACGCGCCGGGGACGCGCCAGGAGTCTGTTTGTTTCGGGCGAATTTTCAAAGTCGGCTTTCCCCTTACCCGAAAAATGTGGATCTTTCAATTCCAGTATGTATATGTTATGTGCTTAATTGAGAACACTCGAAACGAGTTTTGAGATTTGAGAGATCATACTTTTACAACACCCACTTACGGGAAAACGCCAACTCAAGTTTTCTAAACACTTGCCTCTAGCCAAGGCTTTTCTTAACTTAGGGAGCTTCTATATTTCACGTAACAACACGTGAAAGCATTCATATGCTCATATCCCATACTTACGTCTTCTCTAATCACGTAACGGGTTTACTCCCTTATTGGTCAAACGAAGTCAAAGGTCACTTTGCGTAAACGCATCCTTTCCCACTTGCGTTATGCTTTACATCAAGGCAAAGCACTTGACTTGTTTGCACCAAGGTGTTAGTTGAGAACGTCGAGTTGTGGAAAGTCACGAGATATGAAACTATGGATTCTCGACGTATTGTTACTTGAGTAAATAAGTAACTTATGATTTTTCTCATCGTATAATCTTAATTGTCAAATTTCTTTCTTCTTAATGACAATTAAATTATTTACTAATCTTCTCTTTATTTCATTCTTAATATTTTCTTAATTATCTTTTTCAACAAATTTCCACTCAACCCAAAACAATTTAAACCAAAACCACTTCCTACAAAACCATTTCCTACAAAACCATCAAACCCAAAACCATCAAACACAAAACCATTAAACTCAAAACCATCAAACCCAAAACCACCATTCTCAAACCCTAAACCACTATTACCTCTTTCCCATACACTCTTACATATTCCCTTACATATTCCTTAAACACATCACCCTTTTGTACTTCTTGTCCCTTCACATACTTCCACACAAATTCAAATTACACACACCTCCCTCACATACCCTCTTCACACACACTTACATCTTCTTACACATTCTTACACATATTCTCACATACTCCCACACAAATTCAAACTACACACACTACAATTCAAATTTCACACACTGCTCACATACCCACTTTACATTCAAATTACACACACTTCCCTCACAAACCTTCTTGACACACACTTACACATTCTACCCCTTACTTTCATACCTTAACCATTTCTCTCCAAGCAAAGCATATTCCCTTTGGAATATTCCTTTGTAACCCAACCTTGGTTAACTCCTAACCTAACCAACATAATCACTTAAACCTTCTCATCCCAACCATGGTTAACTTTCTAACTTAACCCCTTCTTACTTAACCATGGTTATCCTCTAAACCTTCTAAACCCTTAACCTTAACCATAGTTACACCTTAACCCTTCCCTTGTGGAATATACCATGTCATATTCTCTTCTTAATTATGCCATGTGAGGAATTACATTTACACCCCTTCCAAATTACCTTTTCTATCTCTTATACCCTTGGTAATTTGTTTTCTCTTTAACTACTTCACAAAATGTTTTTCAAATTGGCTATTTGAGTTGGTAAACCTTAGATTGATTAATGTTAAGGTTTAGTGTGAATACAATTGGGGGTTTAGCAAGGTTAGGTATTTAAAAGATTAACACCCAAGTTTTGGGAAAAATGTTACAGAGGTTCTGGCGTGTCACCCACACGTTGACGCGTGGGCAGCACGCCGGCCTCGGTAAATTTTTCCCAAGTTGGGTCTTGGCCTATAAATACCCAACCTTGCCTCTTGTATTCCTCACCCCTTGCCATTCTTCTTTCTCTCTAGATTCTTTCTCTCAAACACTTTCTAATCTCTCTCAAATCTCTCTATCTCTAATCTTGTGTTCTTGATTTTCATATAACATCTTTGAAAGAACACATCTTCTTTGCAAGGGAAGAATCACAAGAACCTAATCCACTCTTGTGATTGTGTCGAGGGTCTTCTTCTAACCTTTCTATTACAATCGAGTCTCTAGGTTAGGTTAGGGCTTGATTGAACAAACAATCTTTTCTATCATTCATTTGTTTGTACGGGAAGTCTTGTGTCTTTGTGACCAAGCCTAGATCATTGGGGATCTAGTTGGGGTTTGATACTTCCGGGTGGAAGTTTTGGTAGAGGTCTTAGTGACCAAGTGTAAGTCGAGTCACGAGGTTCTTTTGGGTGGTTTCCGAGGGCGGAATACCGTTGGGGAGTAACTCCTTCTTTGTGAGCATCAATATTGTTGAATATTGGTGGAGTGAATTGTAACGGTTTATAGTCCACCGAAAGGATTATACTAGTGTAATAGTATTGGTGTCGTGGATTTGCAACTGGACGTACGGATGGTATAAACCCCCCATCCGGAACCAGTATATATCGTGGTGTCTCTTTACTCGCTTTATATACTTTGGTTGTGATTGTTGTTGTGGTTGTTGTATTATAAACCACTTGTTATTCTTCGAGGCTTAAAGTTTTTGAACATATAAAAAGCCGAAGAAACCGTATTCACCCCCCCTCTACGGTTTTACAGTATTGATTAGGTTTTAGCCTCATAAGGTTGGCAACATATTATTAAGGTTATGCCTAAGCCTTTCTTTCCATTTTTCGTACACAATAGTTTCTGGTGTAATGGCAAGCATTCGAATACACTTTATAATTGTTAAATGTCTAACATTCATTATTTAGTGTATGTGTTGCTAAGAATTGCCAGACAAAAATTGGTTTTGTTTGTCATAATAAAAGTAATAAATAAACAAATGACTTGAATACGTATTAAAGCAAAGTAAAAGAAGGTATTTATATATTTAAGAACACATGTTTAGTTTAATTGTTTATGAGCAATGACTAATTATAATGACATGCAAATTAAGCTGCAGTCTGTGTAACACATGAAACAATTGACTTAGATTGATTATAGCCTATGATAAAAATTGTTTCAAAAACTTAACAGTAAAACACGATCAATGCATGTTGACTTCTACCTTTATCCTTTAAACTTAACGATAAAATCTAACACCACAAAAAACCCAAGGCCATGTTTTTTAGCGATTCATTTTTTTTTTCTGTAACTGCGAGAAAGAAAGACCACATGCATGCCACCACTCGTAACCCATGCCACATGATTATCGGCCAACTGAACGAACCCCATCAACTACGATTAGTGTTGGTGCCTTAGTTTCTTTTTACGATCAACATGCGACGCACCATAGTCTCATTTTCGATCTATCTGTATCGATGTATCTCGTGTGACGTGTATAATTGAGTTTGTTAATAGTGTATCAAATTAAGCTAAAGGTCTAAAAATTATGAATGAATTTTTTTTTGTTCATATCACTTTTTATTGTTGTAAAGGTTGTTAGTCAGTACTCAGTACTTTCTTTATCAAATTTACACACATACGTACAAATGTTGTAAATTAATAAGTCTGTACACCATTTAAGTATGCAAAAAATAATTATAGGCGTAAACTTTGGTGTGATTGTGCATCATTGTAATAAAATTTTTATATAAATTATTGACAAAAATAATTGTTGAGAATTATAACTATAACAGTTATAGTATAACTTCAACATAATGTAACATTACCATAAGCATAAGCAATGGACGACGTAAACTCATTCCTCATGAACGTCTCCCCATCCGCATACCACGCCATCTCTTCTATTTTCCTTATTTCCCTCGGAATTTCATAATTCACCTTCAATATCATCATTAACTCAAAGCGTTTCTTCAAATCAACCTTGTTTAACGTCTTTTTTAGACTCACAAACCGAACCCCTTTTTTCTCGATCATAAGGAAAAAGTAGCAAAAATCCTCCATATAGAAGAATGAACAAACATGAGAAGGGTGTGGTAGCAGCATGATAAAGAACCAAAAATAACTGCAATTGATTCCGGTTGTAAACCATAACAGAGGACTGACCTAGCATAGTGATCGAGTAAGAATTATATAGCTGATCATAGCATTCCCCTTCCTTGTTAACAGTTTCTCCTCATGAAACCGAAGTAAAGATCAATTCTACTCAAACACTGCATATGTTCGAAAAGGAACTATATGTTTATGGGTTTCTATTAGGTGCTTAACACCATTTGATTACTTTTGGCAAGGGTGCTTACTGTTTTAGCGATTCAGTATACTTCCTAAGCATGTTATCACACATTAAGTAACAACTACTGGCTGAAATATGCAGCTAAAGCTAACTGTGTGCTGATATAAATGGCTGGATAGATAAATGTTTTATAGCTCAATCACTGTCTAGGCCTAACATCAAAGTTATTTGTTTATAAGATACTCCCTATAAAATATATACATGGCAATATACATTATATCTTTTTAAATATAGTCAATGATATATTATTTTGTCCATTTTATTGGAGTACTTGGTATGAGTATGTGTTGAAACCTATATTCCAATTTATGCATATTCACGATAAAGATCAATAGACCTAAAAGCTTATAGGCAGAATTACAAAAGGAAGTGGGATGTATCCAAACACCCCTTAAGACTTTCGTGTCCAAAATGTTGTTTACGCAGCCAAAATTTATCCTACAATTCAATTGCATCTCATGAATTAGTTACCATCTAAATTAATAAATTGCTACAGGAATCAAAATCATATTTAAACCAAATTGGCGCTGTCAACTTTTGGAAACCGTTTACCAACCACAACCCGTTCAAAAGCAAATGGGTTTAAACATCCACCTCTAAAGGCCATATGGATAGATTTTATCCTTTTCATATTCCAAAGTTTAAGGTTGAATCATTCAATTTGTTTATTGATATTTCAAGTTTCTACGACTTTTATTTAATTTTAATGGTATTTGCCAATATTAATTCATACTTAACTTACTAATCATTTATATAGTGGGAAAAGGTGTTTGTGGGTCTAACTGGACCGTACTAAAAATTACACGCCTCAACCTGAAGTATTTTGACTAAATACCCAACCCACGTGACCCACCCATCTTACAATGTATACTAAACCTACTAACCTTGAACTATCTTTGACACCTTTTCTTGTAAAACTATCATCCTTCTAGATGTATTTTGGAGCTCGTTTGGCATCAGGCCTTCTGGTATAGTCCCTTGCAATATGATCAAAGGGAACCACATTTGAAGCAACCTTTACCAAATTACCAACTAATTTTATAGAACACCTCTATATAATAAGTATTGTGAATGACTTCAGTTCCTATACTGTTGGGTCAAAGTACTGATGCAAGTCAAAGTACTGCTCTATGAAAGTACTGCACAGATATAAAGGTCGAAGTACTGTATTGACTAAAGTTAAAGATCAAAGGACTGCTGATGGAAATTCGGTTG
>LBNU01033367.1:12870-28583 GCA_014162995.1 Artemisia annua
TCGGGTAGTGTTCATTAAGGATCTTAAGCAAACACAAGAAGAATTTAGCTACACATGTTAATTAAAAGACAAGCAAAAGAGATAGTCAACCAACACATAGACATATTGATTGAATTGAAGTGAAGACTTATCTTTAATTAAGCATGAGGGTTCCAAGGGTTGGAAACCCTAAAAAGTACAGAAAATTCATCTAGGGTTTGGTGCCAAAAGTACTCCACAAAGTTCCACACTAATGAATGAAAAATAGAAAACTATATATAGACTTTTACACTCTGACGGCGTCAGGTTATAGGGTCTGACGCCGTCATCCCGCCGCCATAAGGTTTCTCGGATGGCCTAGATCCACTTCTGACGCCGTCACCCTTTGTTGCCTTCTGGGCCGTCACTCTTTAAATTACAACCTGACGGCCTACCACCAATAACACCTGACGGCGTCAGGTGTAAAGTTCCAAAATCTTTCTGGCCCGTCATTTGTGAATTGGTTTCCACTCCTTTGTCAATGTTTGCTGACGGTGTCACGTTGTGACTCTGACGCCGTCAGGTAGTAATTCCAGCTTCTTTTGAGACTTTGTCGTTTTCTTTACTTTAATGCTCCAAAAATGCATGTTTTCCAGATTTCCTCTCAAAAGTACCTAAAATGACAAAAGGAACGATTTAGGGAAATATTTGATCACATTTATACGAATTAGGGCTCAAATGACCCCTTAAAAGCGTAACACTTTTCGTCTCATCAATGGGTTAGCGCGGTTGACTTTATTCTTAAAAATCAGGGGATTGTAACTGGATGTTTGTGAAACATTAGTAAGTTTATGAAGAAAGGTAAACTTGAACAAGTTGTTGCAATACTCAATCCTGAAGCACCAAATGCACTAGGAGATCTAACAGTAACACTAAAAGATCCTATGGGTTCAGTTACTGGTTCTGTACACCACAAAGTATTTAATGAAGGCACGGGGTATCGAAGGAACCACTTTACGAAAGAAGCAGCCTTGATTCTTGCAAATGTTTCAGTCTTTTCTCCAAAACAGTCTTCGCATTACCTTAACATCACTATAAGAAATATAGTTAAGGTTTTCAATAGGGATACAGGTCCTGAGAATGTGAGTGGCTTAAATCAGGGTGAAGTTTTATACTCTGGAGGTATGACACTAGATGATGAGGCGAGCCAGAAAAGGGTGCAACATGTGTGGACGGAACAACCAAGGGTAGAAGAAGACTAGAATGCGGGCGCAACTATATGGTCTAAATGTATAACATTTGTGCTACATTGACTATCAATTTTTGTTTCTTTATATGCTACAATAGATGAACACGTATGTTGTTTGTTTTTTTATTTAAACCAGCAAACACATATACTACATTTGAAATATGACATACCAATGTATTTCATTATTGAAACAACTAAGATTAGAAGAAGACATACACAATAGTTAACTGCAATTGTCGGACATAAGTGGCATTGGTGATGTCATACATTGTTCACATGCTCATTCTCCTTTGCTTGAACCACATCCTTCCAACCCATGCCTATCCATTAAGTACTGAAAAACATCTTCAAGTTTCGTTAACCTCTTACCTAGATCACCAACGACTTCCCTAACACTCAATTTCCTCCCATCTACAACACCCAACAGCTGGTCGTAGTAGTACTCTTTTCCCCTAAGCCATTTCAAAATCTTTTGTCGTAACTCGTTTGGTATTTGTTTATATGAGCCGAACTGTATAGTGGCCCAGAACCAAATTCTTCAAGTATTTCCTTGTACAGATGGAGGTTTGACAAAACTTTATCCCACTCGCCTTCCTCTGATGTAAAGTTCACTGACTTGCCCTTGTTATCGTTCGACATGGTAAACGGAGTGACTGATTGTGACAGATTATTGTTTGAATTTTAGAAACTTAAAATTAGGGTTTAAGGGAACAAATCAATTTAGCATAAACATAGCTCAATTAAGTCCCCAATTGACTTTTTTATACAAGAAAGTCAAAAAATTGTAACACTATACAAAACCACCACGTGTCAAACACATTCCAAATTGTACATAACCGGCCCTTTCAAGATTTTTAAATCTAAACAAAATTTCAAACAAATGTTAAGTACAACTTGTAAAGTACATACGTTTGTGCTTGTACACGAAGTATCTGTTTCAATGAAATACGTTGATTTTTTATATGGTTAATAAGCAAAGTTATAAATGACAAAAATATATATATATCAATACGGTGTTCACAACATTTCCATATGTCCCTAATCGGTCCGTCTAAATAGTTTTTGAACTAAACATAATTTGGAAATAAATATTTAAATTTTATATAAAGCTTTGCTTAATTCCATATGTCTTGTATTATAAGTTTGTGACAATGCTAGGATCAACATGATTCACACTAATAGATATTGTACATTCAAAATAACACAACGGAGCTCAAAAAGTTTACAGATTAAAGCATAACAAAACATGAACTACTTAATTCTGTTTTGCTTACAACATCCATGGACAACCACCTACAATTACATCATATACACCCCATCATCTTCAACTTCCGACTCATGATGTATGTAAAGAACTTTGTGTTTCCAGAAGTATGCAACCATTCGTTCACGGAAAGCAAGGGCAACTTGGAGTGGGTCACCAAAGACGAGTGGTATGTTGTTCGTCAACCTGTGTAACAATAGACAAACCCAAATACCGCAATCCCCATACACAGCTGCTTGACACGGAACACTTTCCGAAAAATGAAATGTAATTTCATACGACCCAATGGATATCCCCTTGCTTTGTAAAACTCCACTCTCATTCAGGAATAAAGGAAGCTGACGGGACAACTTTTCACGCATACTTGACCACCACTTTCTATTCTCTTGTATTGGCAAATTTTTTTGTCTCTTACGCGGGGCTAGCGAATCATACAGGGTCACAGTCCCTGTACTGATTTGCAACTCGGCAAGCGCCCAGTGAGTTCCTGGCTCATTCAGAGGGAAATATATCTGAAAATATATACATAGAACAATGAATTATTATCTTTATAATTCAAAAAACAACATATTATTCGATACACACACCTTTTCTACACTGGTCACTGGCACTTTGTATCTTCTGCTACTTGCGTAACTTAGAGGCATGCCACCGTCGATCAGGGTAGAAGCAAAAAAAGAGCCTAAAACCGACCAATCTGTAGCTGGTGGTCTAAATAGCCACATCACGTCTACCCATATTTCCATATGCTGTTGTAAAAAATAAAAAATTAAAAATAACAAAACATTACAAGTGAGTACAAATAAGTAATAAAATAAATAGATAGAAAATTAGGAGGGATAGTATCAAATAAACTAGAAGTAGTAAAAAAAAATTTTGTATCAACTGAACCAGAAGTAGTATCAGTTAAACTAAAAGTGGTATAAACAGTAGGAGTAGTATCTGTGGTAACATATAAACTAGAAGGGGTTCAAGTAGAAGTAGTATCAGACAATAGGAGTAGTATGAGTGGTAATATTATTGCAACACACAAAAAATACTAGCAGTAGTAAGAAATAAACTAGAAGTGGTTGAACTAGAAGTGGTTGAAATACAAGTGGTATCAAACAAACTAGAAGTAGTATCAGTGGCTATTTTATAGCAACACACAAAAAAATACTAGCAGTATTTTTGGAATAAACTAGAAGTGGTTGAAATAAAAGATTTATAAACAAGCAGTAGAATTCTTCTATAAGTACAACGTATAGTGTCGTTACTATAATGGTATGCAGGAAATAAAAGATTTATAAACAAGCAGTAGAATTCTTCTATAAGTACAACGTATAGTGTCGTTACTATAATTGCTTGAATATTAACAAGTAACTTACCATGTCTGTCAGCCAACCATTTTTCCTATCTAATCCCAATAGTGCTAGCCAGAAATCGTCATTAACAACTATATCACAGCCACCCCAGGGAAACTTGTACATTTTATTAGCCTCTTCATTTGGACCATGTTTTAACAAGAATTTCAAATACCCAGGCACGGTTACTTTAGATGGGTTGCATTTTTTGTGCCGTTTAAGATCCTGAAACAAAACATGCCATACATTAAATAATTGTTTTCATGTTTATACATTAATAAATTAGCACACCTTAGTGCAACCTCATGTACCTCTCTGAAAGGTTCGACAGGTTGTTTTTGCCAATCACTATCATCCGTAGTGATAATTCTTGGAGAATCACTGCGATCATTCGTTGGGAATTGACCTGCTTCCAAANTTTTTGTGCCGTTTAAGATCCTGAAACAAAACATGCCATACATTAAATAATTGTTTTCATGTTTATACATTAATAAATTAGCACACCTTAGTGCAACCTCATGTACCTCTCTGAAAGGTTCGACAGGTTGTTTTTGCCAATCACTATCATCCGTAGTGATAATTCTTGGAGAATCACTGCGATCATTCGTTGGGAATTGACCTGCTTCCAAAGGCTTATTCACATTTGTGGCTCGCTTAGCCCTTTTCATAGGCAGTGGAGTTGTGTCTGATTGCTTTTGATATGGTGTAACGCAAGCAGGACCTGGTTTCCGACGCCTTCGCTTACATCCATACACATTCTCTTTGAAACCATTTGGCAGTGGAGATGCCATCAATTGCTTCATCATTTCATTGTTAGTTAATTCTCCGATGAACTTATCCAGATCATTCGTTTTTTGGATAAACCCAATCAACTCGCTAGTATTGGCCTCTAAAGATGTTGCGCAGTCCATTGTTTGGTTAATTCGTGTCTTTTCTGCCGACATATCAGTCGCCGCACACATATTTTGCTTCTGCTCTTCCTCATGTGCTGTAACCGACGGGTCGGTTGTAGAAATGTTATCTTCCTCAAAGCCGGCGGTCATATTTTCCAACGAGTATTTCGGCAGTTGTTTCTCAACATCCATGTAATCAGCCGTATCATGATTCCCCTATTAGATACATAATTGCACGTAAATACACATCATCATAAATAAAGATTGAAAGATATTTATCAATATGAGCTTACATTTGCAGGTACAGAGACAGAAGTTAGGTCTGTTTCATAACGATCCTTTGCNCAACATCCATGTAATCAGCCGTATCATGATTCCCCTATTAGATACATAATTGCACGTAAATACACATCATCATAAATAAAGATTGAAAGATATTTATCAATATGAGCTTACATTTGCAGGTACAGAGACAGAAGTTAGGTCTGTTTCATAACGATCCTTTGCCTCTTCTGACGCAACGTAACTTTGTTCCCCACAATACTCATTGGCCTGTAACAAATATCAGTGATGTTAACGGATATCCGACAAATATATATAAAGTAACAACATTAACTTACTTTGTCAGGTCTCGGGCAATCAAAAACAGGCATTGAAGGTCGGTCGTTCGCAAAAGCCAAGGCATCAATGAGAAAGTTAAGAGTGGAGGGTTGTGTATCTGCATCACAAGTTATTTTATCGACTACACCAACCACTCCATGACTGGTTTCAGAAACAGCATCATTATGCTGTACGTTCACTTCTTCATGTTTTTTTCCATCGCATTCATTTTCTTTAACTGTAATAGGCTGAACCGGTAGTCGTAAAGAAGCGCAAAATATTCTTCTTAATTTATCCACCTTAGGAACAAGTTCCGGTTGCACGTCAACAACTTCTGTACAAAGTGCTTCAAACGCATCCATTAGCTTACGTGATTCAGGAACAACATTCTTTTCAGCAGAATCACCTAGCAGCTGCTGATATGCTTCTTGTACAACATCGTATTCCTCCCCAACGCCTTGTACAACTACATCCTGAACACCATCATTTTCAACACAATTTTCTTTCGGTTCCACATCCGTTAAAACATCTTTATTTAATGACTGCACCACCTCACCTACTATCGAAGGTGCACCTTGTTTATCGTGAACAACACCATTTGGTAGAACGGCTTGAATGAAAGGAACATCCTCACCTCTTAAAAAAGCCATACTTCGGATAAACCATGGCTGCTGCATCTCTTTATCATTGGGAACAAGGTCAATGATAGGAGATGGATCCTGTTAATCAATTGTAGATTAACCATTTAGTAATTGTACAACACCAATTATGGTACATTAAGAAAAAAACATCGGCCCATGATTACCTGCACAAACAACCAATCATAATCTGCTTTTTCAAATCTCCTAAAATTCGACCAAGCTAGACCACGAGGAATGACATTAGGGTCTTTCGACCACCAGTTGTTGCTGTTAGGGAATGTTTCAAGAATCCATATCTAGTTTATGCAAAGAAAATTAAACAAACTTATTAGTAAAACATATGCAAATTATTTTATACTAGTAGAACTAATTTTCATAACACAAACAATAAGATGACTTCATAAACAACTTACCTTTAGGGCCCAAACAAAACCATATAGATTATAAGTGGCTTGTTTCTTCGATTTTTCCTTCTACGGCTTCGAATGCATATCGGCATGCTTAGGAACCACATTAACTGTTCTTTAGTAAAAATATTTCCACATGTATTCTCCCCATGGGTATGCATTCCAAGAGAAAAAATCTTCAGCTAGTGTCAGTAAATGAGGAGGGACGTTTAAAAACTCTTCGCGACCCATCAACACAAGCTCACACACAGCCAAAAGACAAACCCGAACTGCATCTTCATCATCTAATGCAACCCACCGCTTTTCATCCATAATAACAGCCCAAAGCTCCTTCACCTTTACACTCTTTGTTTTTTGAGATTTCTTTTCCGGGAAGACACGGTAAGAAAAATGGCTTTGCCTACAATCTTCTGGAGGAAGATAACCACATCTAAATCTAGTAATTAAACAAAACTCTCGATGACCAAAATGAAATTCCTGATTACCTATTTTGTAAATTAAATCAGGGCATTCACTTCTTACTAATGGGACAAAAACTTGGTGTTGAAGAACATAATTCAACAAATGATTATCATTAGGGCTGTGGGGAGTATCTAACCATGGCCCAAATACACTATTCCGAAACATAATGTCACGGTTTGGGTGTGCTGCCAACTTAGCTTTAATCTTCACTAGATAATGCATCTTAGACCTCACACTAACTTTAGCATCAAATTTCTCAGTTGTATTTGACATAATTGGAACTGCTACAGCACTAGAAAAAACACATACAAAAATTTGGAAAAAATTTTAATAACAACAAATAAATGCAATGTGTGTTTGCTAGTAATTTATGTTTCGGTTTGAATGTGTTCGTATTTGATTGTTTTGGTTTTTTCAGTTGGATCTCCAAATTTAGGGTTATGATTTTCTAAAAATGGTTTAATTGGGGATGGATTGAAATGGTAATGAATATCACAAGTACATTTCGCATAAGTATTTTACTCTCATTAAATGTGATAATAAAAAATTCAAACTAAAAGTACAAGTTGTATAAATTAAAAAAGTTACATGCCCAAAAAAAATATTGTACAATTCGCATAATCAAGTACAAAATTTAGATCTAGCAAAAGTTTGTACAATTCGCATAAACAAGTACCATATACTATTCCAAATATCAAATCAAAAACAATTGTACAATTCGCATGAACGGTACACATGCTATTGCAAACATCAAATCAAATAAAATTGTACAAGTTGCACAACAAATTAATGAATATTTTAAGTTTTCCAAATTTGAATTTTTAAAACAAGGGTAAATTGCAAAAATAGTCCCTCACGTTCCACACTTTCGCAAAAATGGGACCAAGACAAAAAGTAGCGCAAAAACATCACCCACGTTCCACATTTTCGCAAAATCGCCACCGAGTGGCCTTTTCCGTTAGTTTTCCCGTTAAGTGCCATGTCATCGAGGGTAGTATCGTCATTTCATGTACTTTCTTTATCTCCCGCCAACTTTTGGGGGACTATTTTTTGTGAAAAGGCCTCTCAATGGCTAATTTGCAAAGTTATTCTCATGTTTCATATTAAATTGTCAACGCCTTCACACACACACACACACCCGTAAACAAATAATTATCATTCCCTTTTCCAGTAATATGTCTCGGTGTCTTGATCTCGTGGTTGCTTGCAACTCATTTGTCATATCGGAAATGATGCTAACCCATTACCGGCGAGAGGTTGAGGAGGACATTCATCATGCACAAGAGTTGATGTGTAGGTGCCAAAGGCTGTCTAATAGGATGGGTGTTAGGGGGGACCTGATTGCGGAGCTCCAACTCTTAAGGGGCTCGAGAACTGCAAGGGCCAATGTGAACAAGCTTAGGAGGCTTCAGTCAGCAGATATAAGAAAGATGAGTGGGTTGATGAGGATGCTTAAGCAAACTAACGACAGCATTGTCTCCAAGATTGAGTTTGCTGTGAGGCAAACTTACATGTGAAGTGGTTGGGTGCTGGATGCTGGGGGTGGGTTGTTTTGTTGTGTTTTGTTGTGTATGATGAATGTAGGTAGTAGGTGGTTGGGCACTTGTGGAGTTGTGGTTTCTTTTGTTCATTTTAGTGCCACTGTCGTAGTGTCAAAGCTATAGGTAGATGTAGGTGATGATGTAGTTAGGGGTTGTGGTTTCCCCTTAAGGTTGTAAATGTATCCCTATGGTTTATGAATGGAAGGGGTCGTTTGATCCCGTTTGTCTTGATATACATTGTTCGATTCGTATCACAAACACATTCACAAACATGAAACTGACAGAAATGAAACCATAATACAATACACAAACACATGGATGAAACCATAATACAATACACAAACACATCGAAGCAAATAACAGGAAACACAAAACAAACACAACCATATTATGCATTAGAGATTGGATGCAATAACAGCTTACTCATGGGAGTCAAGCATCAATAAATACAACCCATCACAATGCCTGCACACACCGTTTGGTGTATTCGAAATAGAGGTCAAATTGTTCAAGATACATTAGTCAAATTACATTAGTAGATGCAACCAAATTAAAGTGTTTTTGTTTCTACACATTACATATTCCCAAATAGATGAAACCATATGTCAATCTTCAAAACCTTCTACTGGATGAATCAACAAGTGATCAACTACACCTGCACAGTCAAAATATGCAATGAAATGAGGTTACTATAATAGGCAATGCAATGTGTCCAAAATATTTGCTAAACAATTCATTAGACTCACCTAGTCAAAATAACACCACATTGTTACCCATTGATCTTGGTGCCTGTAGACCCAGCACGCAATTAGTCATTCTTGGTCTCAAAATACGCCCACCCTTTGCTCCCACATTCACTGAACCAACACCTGCTTGGTTATTCATAGAACCATCGTCTCTAATGACAATACCAGCCGGTTTGTTCCTGGTAACAACAACAGCCTCATCAACCATCTTTCCTTTTCCCTTATCCATACACCTCTTCACCCTCTTTTTTTGCTTCCCGGATTCAGGTTTTGAAGCATCAACATCTTCCACTTTCCTATAAGGTTCTGAAGTGCTAGTCCTAAAAGGAGTTAAAGTACTAGAGCACCGCAAGCTAGCATCTTCTTCTACCCATCCGACAACCTCCCCACCTTCACCCTCTGAATCAAAGTTTTTTAAATAGTATTGACATAACATCTGTTTTGTGTGAGCAACAAACAAGTCTACAAAACCAGCCCGACAACCTAGTTCGATCATTGTATGCACATCATTGTCTGTGTGAATCAATTTCAAACCTTCTTCTAATGATTTGCCAGGCAAACAAAAGAAGACAGCCCATTTTTCTCCCGTAATGCGTGATAACATTTCATCCAGACCAAGGGTAAAGATACGTTTGTCATGGACAAAGGCCCACATTGAAGAAACCTGCCCTTGTACATATCTCAAAGGAGCAAATTCAAAGAACCCATTGTTGTGCATTCTGAACACAATTTCATCATCATAATCACTTAAATTGAAACCTGCCACCGTTTAAATTCAAACAACATACTTTAGTAATGGCAAACACTCCCTATAGCAGTACTTTAGTAATGCCAATTACTCCAACTTATGATATTCTAACAGCATACTTAAAAACATATTCCTAAACCTAGCAAAGGGGATGCATATAAACGTCTATCCAAACCTATCATAGCAGCCTACATAAACAAATTTAAAAAGGCAAACAAATGAAGTATACTACATTAACATACCAAGATCCGTAGGCTCTTCCTTCACCTTCCTCTTCTTGCCAGTCCCATTTGCCCTTCCCCTCTCCCTTTTTTCAGTATCTGTAGTCGGATTAGGACTCCCATCCTTCTTCTTCTTCTTGCCACTCCCAACAGGCCTTCCCCTCTTCCTTTTTTCATTAACTGTATTCGGATTAGGACTCCCCTCCTCCTCCTTCTTCTTTTTGCCAGCCTCCTTCTTCTTCTTGCCATCCTTGCCATCCTCCTCCTTCTTCTTGCCACTCCCAACAGGCCTTCCCCTCTTCCTTTTTTCTGTTCCACTCGGATTAGGACTCCCCTCCTTCTTCTTATTGCCAGCCTCTTTCTCCTTCTTCTTCTTGCCACTCCCAACCGGCCTTCCCCTCCCTCTTTTGGAGCAACCGCTACCACTTCCAATGGTAGGAATGGATATGGCACCGCTAGCACCCACATTTGGTTTGTTGAAGGTTCTGTTCCACATCCATTGAAGAATTTCTTCGATCATCTCCTTCCCTATGTTTGCATACGAACCATACTTGGCAATAACTTTATCACCAAATTCATCCACAACATCCTCAAAAACTTCATCATTTAATAAAACCTTGCCCCACGACATTTCGGATGATTCCTCCCCCCCATCAACAAACACTTTCCCTTAGCATTCTCATCTTTATTCGCCATGTCTGGGTTTAGTTGTTGCGATTTGATTTTTTTTCTTAGTTAGGGTTTGACGGTCGATTATCTGAACAAAGGTGGGTTGGTTTTGGGGATTTATTGTACCTTGAAAAAGCACACACCTTTAAATACATTGAGAGGCCTTTTCAGCAAAAATAGTCCCCCAAAAAGTTGGCGGGAGATAAAGAAAGTACATGAAATGACGAAATTACCCTCGATGACATGGCACTTAACGGGAAAACTAACGAAAAAGGCCTCTCGGTGGCGATTTTGCGAAAATGTGGAACGTGGGTGGCTTTTTTGCGCTACTTTTTGTCTCGGTCCTATTTTTGCGAAAATGTGGAACGTGAGGGACTATTTTTGCAATTTACCCTTAAAACAAATTGTACAAGTTGCATAACAGTAAACACTAAAATTGTACATGTTGCATAGAAAGGTACACTTACACAATCGTACTTCTGCCTTACACACACTTACGGAAGTGTACTTGGTACGAGGACACGTGTCGACTTGTAGTTCGAAAATGCAAGTCGTTTAAGTTGAATATTTCGCATTTGGCCAAATGCACAACGTAAAAAAAGTTGGGGCTAGGCTTTGAGCAAGGGGATCTTGATGGGGCAAAAACAAAATTGCCCCTAAATTCAAATATTAAAGTACAACAGCACACGTCTTTTTGTCGATGTTATTTTTATGATGTTTTTCTAACTTGTGCACTAGGGCATAAGTTAAGCACACCAATACTATTACGGGATTCATAAAAAATGACTCAAAGACTCAGACAAAAAGTACACTTGTCTGTACTTTTTTGTGGGTACCTGAGTACTTTTCTGTACTTTTTGGTGTGCTTAACTTGTGCCCCTAGGGCACAAGTTAGAAAAATCCTTTTATGATTTGGTTATTGGTACTTTTAAACGAATTATGTCACTCCTCGGTTTTTACTTTTTAATTTTATTTTTTAAAATTTTGTTTTTATTATAAACTACGGAACTAAAAGTAGGAAACAAAAAATATGTAGTATGACAAAAAGAAAATAAGGAACATAAACTAATAAAAAACAAAAAATATGAAACAAACCCTGATAAAAAATTGAATTATACGAATAAAAAGATAGGTCAGGAGGAGTAAATTGCGACTAGAAAGGTATTGGTAACAACACAACACTTTTTTTTTTTTTTTTTTTTTTCCTCCTTCCTTTCTTTGTTTTAGTCAAGAGAAACATTTAGATCTTAATTTGTTTAAATATTCTACTAGGCATTCAAACTCTTATTTCAATGCAACGAATGCTTTCAGGATTTATTGATACAAAAGACGGAGCCGTTAATTATTTCCTTTGTCTTAAAATAATGGTTTGTTTAATTTTTTTGAAGTTTTTCTTTCTTAAGTTTGACATTATTATTTTATTTATTTATTTTTTTTTATATAATATAATACTTAATATAAAATATATGAATAGATTATGTTTTAAATGTATTTCCATTGTTATAAATTTCATCAAGTATTACATAACACACAAAAATACTTACGCTCAGTTCTCGAGTTGATTCATAAAGAAAAAGGGAGGAAAGGGAAAAGATTTACTCCCACATTGTGTTCTCGAGTTATTTTATTAAAGAAAATGGAAGTAAAGTTAGTGTTATTTGGATGAATTTGTTTTACTTCCATTTTCGCCCAAATATGGGAGGAAAGTGTTTTACTTCCATTTCCTTCCCTTTTCTTTAATGAAATAACTCGAGAACACAGTGTAAGGTTAAAAATGAAAAAGAGAGTGGATAATAATTTTAGAATTGACAAAGTAGTTGATTAGCATAAAGATTATTGCCAACGGGGTTAGTTGATCTAATCTTATGACGAGGCATGATGAATACATTAAGAAAACACGTAAATCTCTAGTGAACAATTCTTATTTTATTTTAGAGACGTTAGGACTTACGACACTTGGTGACCTATAAATCAAACCAAAATTACAAAGAGCTATATATTGTATCTTTCGGTAACAAAATATGTATTTGCTGTGTCAACTCGCACCTTGGTTGCTACGGAGAATTATTTATAAAGATCTTTAACTTTAAAATTTCAAATCTTTTATATAATAAAACAAAACCCTTATTGGGAATTTTTCATTTAAAAAAATGGAACCATTCCTTTTTTAGTAATAATTTTTTTTATTATGATTTTAATTATAATTTTTTATTATTAAAGATAATCATTTAAAAAGTTTAGTCATATCGTTAGTTGCATTTTATCTTTATCTTTTGTGTTTATCTTCTACTTATGTAGTATATCAACAAAACAAATTTATTATAATTTTTTTATTATTAAAGATAATCATTTAAAAAGTTTAATTCTATCGTTAGTTGCGTCTTATTTTTATCTTTTGTGTTTATCTTCTACTTATGTAGTATATCAACAAAACAACTTTAAAGATTAAATTATTTGTTTTTTAAAAATAAAAATATATCATTCAAAAAAATTTTAAAAAAAACCCGCGCGTGCGCGGGTATTATAACTAGTTAACTAAAAAATGAAAATGAATTATCGTGGCTCAGTTTTTAAAACATTGGATTTATTGCTTTAGTTCATGAGTCATAATATATTTTGCAGTTGTATAAGCCTTTCAAAATAAAGAATTTCGCAATGTGATAGTTGAAGCCTGACGATGTTTTGTTTGTAAGAATTTCTTTTTCGAATGAACTTTTCCGGTTTTAAAATTTGAATAGTTAGAAAACCATCGATTATTGCTTGGCAGATAAATTGTGAGATCAAATTTCCGTGTTCATGATCAATTTGATTAGGTTTGTGTTTATACATTCTGTAACACATGATAATTTTTCTATTTATAAAATGAGTCAATTTAGCTTTGGTGTTATTAATTGCGACATAAACATATGAAAAGTCTCGTGTAAAAAAAGGCTGCTTTATACTCGTACATAGCAACTTTAGCAACAATCGGATAAGTGGATAACTAAATAAAGATACAAAACAAATAGGTCATCATCGTATCAATTAAATCCTAGTCAGGTCACATGTTATGTTTTGTACGATTACTGTCACTAAAAGGTTATTTCCCTACTCCAGATATTTGCACCAATTGATTAAAGATAAAATTCTCAAAATGGATCAAAACAAAAAATCAAATTACAGTATCAAAATAGGCCATTTTAGTCTTGCGCGACTGACCGACAGTTGTGCTTTTATGCGATCTAAAATTGTTTTCTTCCAAAAAAAAAAATAATAATAATAATTATAATAATAATTAAGAAAAGAGATTTGTGGTTTTTTTGAAAAAACACAAAATTAATCACACAATAACATCTCACAACCACTAGTATTTTTCAATTTAAAAAATGAATATGTGTCAAGAATATAATGAAGTCGCACGGTTGATTACTCGCCGTTTTATTTTGAAATTTGATTATTTTTTGCTTAGATTTTGAACTACCTTTTTTATTTTGGCCAATTTTAGAAATTTTCTCTTGATTATTGTCATTGGTTCACAAATGTAACTTTAACTAAAATATTTCTTGCTATACTAAACTAAACTAACAATAACAATACCAGTGTTCGGCAATGTTTGCTTTCGTAGAATAAGTTTGTTAATACAAATACTGTCAAAAACGTTATTTGCATTATTTAGTCTCTTTACATTTTGATAATCACAAAATATAAAAGCACGTTATGTAAAACTACACTTGATATGTTTAATCGAGAAAAATCGTTTCAACAACGTACCGACTGCAACATCACTTTAGGTATGAACAAACACAATACCGACATTAGTAAAGTGATCAAAGAATTTATTTTTCTCAAAACTTCACATTTTTATGTGACAAAACATTTTTTACAAAAGTATTTTTGTAAGAATACCAGCCTCCCAAAGAGGAGGTCAAGGGTTCGAATCCAATGGGGAGAAAATTAATCCCCTTGTGGCAAAAAAAAATAAAAAATAAAAAAATAATAAATAAGTTTTATTAAAGAAAATAAATTTGAATTTCAAATCTCCAAACAGCTATATTTCCCGCCTAAACCAGATAAGTTTTCATCAGATAAATTTTCACCACATCAGGATAAAGTGTTAGAGTCTTTGCACAAATTAAACTATTTCACACGGAAAAACAAGCCTCTTTGCAAAAAAAACTTTCTGTTCTTTCTTCCTTCTTTTTTTTGATCAATATAACGTGTCGATATGTGTTTATAAGTGATCCCGTCATCCTCTATCCCAATTGCAAAAGAAGAATACTCGTAATCATCAAGAAATGAATGTTAGAGTCTAGTTATCACACACGTAACTAGTGTTACGATTCTCTTCTTCTACCTCCAAACTCTTCTTGTATATATTTGTGTATCTGACTTGTGTGTGAGTCGTGATTAGTTGTTTTAGGACATATTGTGTAGTCCTTGTAATAGTGTGTAGATTAGGACGGGGTGATCGTCCGTGTGAAGATAAGGACGGGGTGATCGTCCGTGTGAAGACTTGGACCGAGTGAAGGTCCGTGAAGACTTGAATTGGGTGAATATTCAAGTGGATGGGGTTATCGTCCGTGTGGCCACGTGGGCCTTTGTGTAGATTGGTTCTAGCTAGGATTAGGACTCAACATTCCGCTTAGTGTCGTTAAACCGGTGTAAGCTTTGGTGTACGGTTTGCTCCACTAAAAAGGAGTGTGTTGACATAGTGATTGTGAACTCTCGAGTGTGATACTCGAGGAATGGAATAGGGCGAATAGTGAGTTTCGTGCCAAACCATTATAAATCTCCGTGTCCCGGTTTGGTTGTCTTCTTCCTTTACTTCTTGTCATTTACTTTGTTTAGTTTGCATATTATTATTGTGTTCATATACACTAGATAGATATCACATAACTTCGAATTAAATGTTTTTCAAAAAGGACCATAAAGAATTTAAAAGTTTTAAGACGTAATTTCTAAAAGGTGAAACTATTCAACCCCCCCCCCCCC
>LBNU01033367.1:32946-49391 GCA_014162995.1 Artemisia annua
ATTATTCTTCTGCCAATTCGTTTTAACATCAATACATAGTCGTGCATATATGTTGGACTTGTGAGATAAGAGATTGTGGCGAGGTCTTATTGATTTTTATTATTTATTTTGTTATTCCTGAATATGAAATCATAGAACATACAACTATGTGTAGGTACAAGAACTTATGGAAGGAATCAAACAGTATCCATTGCACTCTTATGGTTTAATCAATTCACCTAAGATACTTGCGGACATTGTGGAGTCTTTAGTTGGTGCAGTCTATGTCGACACCAATTTATCGGTCGATGCTACATGGGAGGTGAGATCCATACCCTGATCAACAAAATGCGAACATAACAAGTGCACTAACGATTCACATAAACTTTTAATTTTGGGGAATGACTTAATTTTGGATTTATAGGTGGTGAAAAGCTTGTTAAAACCTTTGACATGTTATATTTTTCACAGGTTCCATACTTGATATTTCCAGGATCGATATATGCACAAGATATACAAGAAGATGATTCATTTATAAACAACATAATAGTGGTTACATTGTTACAAAGACACTACTTTCTAAACGTTATATTGTATCCTATATATACTAGTCGAATGGGTATGACCCAAACAACATGTCGGTTCAAGTTGGCTGTTAACCAAACGACACAACCATTCAGAAATAACTAACTTCCTACAAATAACTAACTTAACCGCTATTCGGTTATAAACTTTCTATCTAACATGTTTAGTCCTTTGTCTTTTAAGACTTATACAATTATAAGGTCCAACATTTTCCCCCTAATTGTTTAAGTCTTGTTCTTCGAGTCTTCATACTCTTCTCTGTGTCTCTTTCTTTCCTTCTTCCTGTCTTGCCAACGTGTTGTTGTTTTTCGTTGTTTACTCCTTGTTACTAAACCAATTCGTAAAGAAAAACTCTTGTTCTCCTTTTGATGTTGTCGAATTGTCTCCTTCTCTTCAATAAATCAACCACTTCTTCTTGTTGTTGTATACTTCCACGTTGTCTTTCTCTTTCTCTGGTGTCGACTTGGTACAAGTCGTGTGTGTGCCCTAGACCCTTTTTGTCTCGGCTTCTTTCTCCAAAAACACCCAACGTGTTTTTGGCCACAATCAAACTTTGTTGTTTGTTGTTGTTTCGTTCCAAGTTCTTCACAAATACCTCTTGGTATTTATTCTAAAACAAACAAATTGTTTGTTTTCTTTCTACTACTACGACGGTAGTATTCAAACAAGGAGAACGTTTTGCTTAAATCCTTGTTGTCCTCGTTGCTTGTCCCTTTCCAACGTTGCACCACAATACTTTCTTGTTTCTTTCTTAATTCCACGCCGTATCTTCAACAACTCCTAATACCCGTCGGTATTCTTTTTAAACAAAGCAAGTGATCAGCCTGTTTTGTTATTGTTGTTGTTCCGTATTGCTCTAAACTTCTCTCCAAACAATCCTTGATTGTTTTGTTGTCTCTGTATACCTTATCACATCCACAAGCAACGCCTTTCTCTTGCGTTTATAACGCGTATTCCCTTTGTGTTCTCTTTTGTCAACCGGTTGTCTTAACACAAAGTATCCTTCTTCTTGACGTCGTATCCTTTCTTCTTGTCGCGTTGTACGGAAACAAGTCTCTTCTTCTTTGTTGTCGTGTGCAAGACACCAACAAAGGTATCTAACAATTGTTCTTCTAAGTTTTCTCCCACCAATACGTTTGGTGTCAACGTTCGCTTCCTTTTGTGTCGGTTATCAAAACTTATCAAAACTTGCCGCTCCCACAAAAGTTTCCTTCAATCTTCATTGGATTGAAGTCGTTGCTATCTTGCAACTTCCGTTGGTTCTGATCATGCATTATCTTCCCCAACATCCTTGGTGTCTTCCCTTCTCGGTCTCTTAATCTTCTTAATCAAAAAACTTGAATCACAACTTGTAATCTTGCAAACCTTCGGCTCTGATGCCATGTTATATTTTTCACAGGTTCCATACTTGATATTTCCAGGATCGATATATGCACAAGATACAAAAGAAGATGATTCATTTATAAACAACATAACAGTGGTTACATTGTTACAAAGACACTACTTTCTAAACGTTACATTGTATCCTATCTATACTAGTCGAATGGGTATGACCCAAACAACATGTCAGTTCAAGTTGGTTGTTAACCAAACGACACAACCATTCAGAAATAACTAACTTCTTACAAATAACTAACTTAACCGCTATTTGGTTATAAACTTTCTATCTAACATGTTTAGTTCTTTGTCTTTCAAGACTTATACAATTATAAGGTCCAACATGACAACCCCAGAGAACCTTAAGCTAAACCCCGTGACAAAGTTGAATGAAACGTGCCAAAAGATTGGGATCAAGTTAGAATACAAAAATTTATGGGTCGAGTCGGGGGAGATTGAGATATATAATGGTAATGAGTTAATCAGGAAAGGAAACTAAAAGAAAAAGAAGACAACGACGAAGAACAAAGCAGCAGCAGATGCATACGTGAATCTTGTCAAACAATTGGGTCTCAAAGATGATGCATAATTTGATGAATTTTTACACTAAATGTGTCATGTTTGTTGACTTTGATTGCATTGGAAAACCTTACCTTACAATGATGATTAACCTTTTAAACAAATCGTTTTCTGGTTGATGTGTTGATGTGTACTTATGATTTGATGGTTATATGAAACGAGCTGGGTAGCCCGTGCATTGCTGCGGGGCGATGTGTTCATGCATAGAAGGCAATTGTTGATGTATAGGTTGATCATTAGTAACATAGAAAAACAATTAATGGCAAGATTTATGTCGATGCTTTATGAGTACATACTAATAAACACGATAGGTTTAGTATTTAGGGCTTTGCATTCTATGTCTACAAGTTTTTATACTTGATCATCAATAACATACGTAAAACAAATTTCTATAAGTACATACTAATTCAACATAATGCTAAACCAGTAAGATAATTAATACCATGAATAGTTTGTCTAGGAGGCACATCCGAATACCACTACAAACACCAACAGAGCCTCAAGAGTTTTCTTACAATTCAACCCAAAGTAGGGTGCAGCTACTGGGAGGTACCTAACTAACTCGCTTGAGCACTTTCATGACTGAGGCTGTAACTGAACAACAATAACAGCATTACCATTCTTTGGTTTGCAGCTGTCAAAAGCCAACTCCATGTTTTCTCATCATCTGAAACGGATAACAAATGAGTTTTGGAGATGGCATTAGTATCATGACAAAAATCCAAAGGATTGTTGAAATTCATATTAACCTCAAAGTGACACTTACATCATAAAACCCTTATTTCAAATCGAGTTTTGAAAACGAAGCCTGTAAAAGTACATGCACCATTAGATGTTTCATACCGAAAGCAATAAGTAAATATCATTGAAACAGGAGGACAAATTTTACTTACTTGATGGCATGGTGAATGAGAAATCAGATGAGGTAAAACGGTTTCGGTAGCAAGAACCTGATACCCAATTAAAAAAAATTAGAGAATTACTAAACAATACGCTTCTCTTGTGAACAATATGTTTATCTTGTGGGCTTAAGATATAATTTGTGGCCTTGTAGGCGGTTATTGTGTGGTGGTAAAATATATAAGAAAAAATAAAATGCATGAAAAATAAGTTACCTTGTGGAACGATGTTACTACCATGATTAAGGCTGCAACTATCAGCTACTTTGCCTTTTTTCAGTTGCGGACGTTCAACTGCAAGATTGATTGGGCCAGGACGATGTCGTTGACAATAATTCATTGCACTACTATGAACATCTCCTTGTATAAACATACTGCCATATCAAAACACAATAAGCAGGTAAGGAGTTTTGATGTGCACTCTTATAAACATACTGTGTACGACATTAATTTTTTTGGAGTAGCAAAACATACCTTTTCGACGAATGCTCACATATAGATTTTGAGAAACAATAACGGTGTTCAGTATTTTATCTTACATTCTTTAATCGAAAATCATAATGTACGCAATATGACGGCAGAACTTTTTTTTATTGCTTGCTTTCTTCTGATCCCTTAAAGAATGAAACATGATACAGTTCGTTAATATTGTGTCAAATAGGTAACAAAGTAACTTAGATTCAAATGGAAAACTATGAAAAAAGTTCATGCACCACAAAATAAGCAAAAAGAGATGAAAATCGACCTACCCGAACTATAATATATAAACAACCATGTACCTTTGTAACACAGAGTGAGCAAATTCAACAGTACTCACCTCTGTACCATACCTACAAAATAACATATGATCTGCTAGCTGAATATACCTTGAGTCGTTCAGTGTCAACTTTGGCCCTTTGATCGTGCATATTGGCCACCTGTTCTGCTGTGCACAACCTGGTACGATTATTATGTGTGATCCCAGAAACACCTACAGGAAAAAATATAAGTAAAAAATAAAAAGTGAACGATAAGTATTGGTAATAGTATACCGCAATCACTATATACACACACACACATAAATGCACCTTCAGATGTTAGTTGTGATCGTTGATTGCTCGAATGTGATTTAAAGTTTCCCTCTCCCAATACATTTGCGGCTGTTGCTCAGTTGATAAGCCCAAAAACTAAGCTATCCTAAACACCACTTTACCACCTAATGACTAATTTGTCTGCACAATGTATCTTATAATATAGTTGAATATTTGCAAACGTATTTGACATAATCAAAAGATATTGCATAGTTAAAGTTTTGGGCCTGTTTCAACCCACTCAGACTTGTCCCAGTTTGGACAGTTACATTACCCACGCATACCGACCATTTGCCAATAGCCCGATGTCCTGAAAAGATGAAAGAGAATATTAATTGCCCATTAATAATTCAGACACGAATTATTGAGTATCATATCATCACACAGGTCATTAACACTGTGAATGGAAAATATTGCAAAACTTGAGTTGTCAATAACATTTTTAGATCAATGAAAAATCTTGCAAAACTTTATTGTTCAAACATAGACACGAATTATTGAGTATCATAACATTTATAATAATCTAAATTTTAAAGTTTAGACTATGCTAAGCAGCACTTAAATTTACACTGTGCCAAACACCACAAATTTCTGCATTTTTACAGTTAAGTTTAGCAAAGAGCCAAGAACTAAACAAAACCATATACTTCTGTGACCACACCCCTGATTAGTATCCGCATTTAGACATTTTGTAGATTTTGAAATAAATATTTCGGTAAATTTTACTTACACTTTTAAGTTTTATAGCATAAAGCATAACATATAAAAAGTACAAATTTGAGAACACATGATTTTCTAACAAAAGAGTAAATATCAGTTACCTAATCCCAATTAAGCCAAAGTATCTGAAGTACTAACCATTAACCAAGATGAGGGTTCATAAAAGCGTAATTGGTACTTCGACAACAAAGGAACTTTAGCCTTTAGGGCTTATGGCGGCGAGTGTGTACTACCAGAATATATCTGAAGAATACAAAAATGAGCCGAAATTAGAAAAAAGAAACAAGAAAAATGGGTCTTTGTTGATTATAAGCCGATTATTGATCCTCTTGCTCATATGGAACAAAAATTAAAATATAATCAAAGGCCGGAATCAATTCTCTATGGTTGAAATCGATTGTTGGTGAATCGGGGTTAATGGAAGTAAAGTCACTACAGAACCAAACACCCTATCAAGCTCACCAAGTTCAGCTCAAGACATGAAGCCAAACACAGCTCAAGTACAAAGTATTCAGAGACTTGCAACTCCTCCAAAGATGAAGTTGTTAATAGATAGAAGTCATGTTATATGCAACAGAATGTAAATATTAGTTTGTATACTTGTACTGTACAACTAGACTAGATATGACAGATAGAGATGTAATGTAGCATATAAATAGTCATGTACCCTTCATAATTCAGTAATGAGAAATCCCATTTTACATCCATTTTACTACTTTCTCTGTTTCTCAACATGGTATCAGAGCAAATATCCTGCTCTATGATGGTGCACCACCATCACTAACAAACTTTGGTCAGTCTAACTAACTTTGACCACCACAACAAACTTTGACCATCACAAAAACCCACCATAAACCACCACAACCACCATAACTGATCATCAAAACTGATCAAATCCTTATCATTTCTTCACAAGAACTATCAATATCATCATCATTTCATCAAGATCCATCAAAATCCACCACAATCATCACGAATTGTTCAAAAACCCACCATAACTAATTTTCCCGCCAATACTCAAAACACATCATAATCCTCTGTTTTTCACCATCAAGATCAACCAATCACCACCATCACCATGACTGTATCAACATCCAACAACCACAGTTCATCATCTGAACAACCTAATCAAAATCTTGAAGATGTGAATTCAGTTCATCACCCACTATACTTCCATCAGAATGATCATCCTGGACTCATCCTCATCTCCAAGAAACTCACAGGGTCTGAAAACTACAGTACATGGAAAAGATCAATGATGATTGCATTGAATGCAAGAAACAAGTTGAAACTGGTCAATGGTGAGTATGATGAACCTGCTACAACATCATCTCTTAGGTCACTTTGGGAAAGAGCCAATGACATGGTGATTTCATGGATTTTGAACACAGTCTCTGAACAGATAGGTAAGAATCTCAGTTTTGTCAATTCTGCTAGTGCATTGTGGAAAGAATTGAATGAACACTACTCACAATTAGATGGTCACAGAATTTACAAAGTTTCAAATGATATTGTTAATCTAAAACAAGGAAATACCACCATTGAGTTGTACTATCACAAACTAAAGGGTCTTTGGGATGAATTAGATGCATTAGAGGCTCCTTATGCTTGTGTCTGTCCTTGTGATTGTGAAAATGGGAGGTCAAATGGTGAAAGGGATTAAAGAAAGAGGCTTATGCACTTTTTGATGGGGTTGGATGAAAGCTACACAAATGTTAGAGGCCAAATCTTGCTGATTCAACCCTTACCATTGGTCTCAAAGGCTTATAGCATGTTAAGACAAGAAGAAATTCAAAGGGAAACACCCAAACCCACCATTACCATTCCAACAGCTTTAAACACAACTACCAATCACAGGTCTCACCAACAACACAACTATCAAGCCAACAATAGGAATAGTGCACCTAATTCAAACACCACAGTGAGAAAAAGTCCATTTAGGAAAGGTGTTTTCTGCACTAATTGCAACAAAGAAGGTCACTATGGGGCAGAATGCTACAAACTTGTTGGCTACCCACCAGGACACCCTCTCCACAACAAATATGTGCCTCAATCTCAGAGAAACAACATAACATCCAGGGTAAATGCAGTAAACACAAAGGATGGGTCAGAGAACAATGAAGCCTTACCAAACTATGCTGATCCAAACACTCCTTCCACAAGCTCAGCTGACTCTTTTGTACACTCAAGGATGGATCAATTGCAGAACCAATTGAATCAAGTTCTTCTTATGCTTCAGAACAATCCTCAAGAGTTCACAGCTGGCAACTTACCACACATGGCAGGTACATTCTCCTTCATAGATTCCTTTTCATCAGGATTTTTAGATGTTTGGATCATAGATAGTGGGGCAACTGATCATATTTATATCTCACTTAACAAAATGCATAACATTCACACACTCACTCACCCAATCCTTGTTAACTTACCCAATGGACACCAAATTAAGGTTGACACAGTAGGATCAGTCAAAGTTTCACCTCACCTCACACTTACAGGAGTATTTTACATTCCAACATTCACTTACAATCTAATATCTATAAGCAGAATCACTTCAACCACCCATTCATCTATCATTTTCACTCACAAGAATTGTACATTTCAGGGCCATGATGGCTCTGTAACACAAGGATCTCTTCATGGTAGACTCTACACACTCAACTCAACACCAACACCTTCTACATCAACTGCTCTTTCCAACTTTAGCTCAACACAACTGTGGCATTCCAGATTGGGACATCCATCCTTTCAAGTCATTCAAAGAATTCCAACTCTTTCTTCTCTACCAAAGTGTACTTCAGAATCATCTTGTAGTATATGTCCATTAGCAAAACAGCATGTTTTACCTTTTCAATCCAGTGTTTCTAGTACCTCTTTTCTATTTGAACTTGTACACCTTGATATCTGGGGTCCATACAAGCAACCCACAATCAATAAATGTAAATACTTCTTAACAATTGTTGAGGACTTTTCAAGAGCTACTTGGACATATTTACTCCCATCAAAACATCATGTTTCAACAACTTTTCAGTCATTCTACACCTATGTTCAAACACAATTCAATGCCAATATCAAACAAATAAGAACAGATAATGGGACAGAGTTTCTAAATGAATCATTAAACACATTCCTTCAATCAAAAGGCATAATTCATCAAACCTCATGTCCTTATACACCTCAACAAAATGCCAGGGTAGAAAGGAAACATAGACAACTATTGGAAATGGCAAGGGCACTATACTTTCAAGCAAAATTTCCCTTACATCTCTGGGGGTATTGCATACTTACATCCACATACTTAATCAACAGATTACCCTCAAGAGTCATTGATAACAAAAGCCCTTATGAAGTATTATACAACAAACCACCATCACTAGAACACCTCAGAGTTATTGGTTGCAAAGCAAATGCATACAACTTAACCACAGACAAATTTGCACCAAAATCTACCCCAGCTGTACTCATTGGCTACCCACAAACTGAGAAAGGTTACCTACTCTATGACATCCACACTCACAAAATCATAACCACAAGAAATGCCACATTTGATGAGCATACATTCCCATTCCACAACACACCAAAACCAAAACACTCACCAGATCCTTTCTCATCACCTTTACAATACATAACAGATCCTATTTTAACTCCAACACCAACAACTCCAACCCCAACACCACCATCTCCTACACCAATTCCACCACTGAACTCAACTCCACCATCCTCTACACAAACTCATTCTCCATCTTTACCACCATCCCCTGCACCCACTGTGTCCACCACTGCACCTTCACCATCTAACTCACACTCAACTCAAGCATCCACCCCCACTCACATAAACAACACACCACCTAGTCCACCAAAACCACCACCACCTATTAGATAGTCAACAAGAATAAAAACAATTCCCACTAGACTCCAAGGCTTTCAATACCATCTCCCAAGATCTTTCATCAACAACACTTCCTCTAAATATCATCACTCCAAGTTCCTTAACTACAATAACTTATCTCCACCTAATTTACATTTCATATATACCATTAGTTGCATTCATGAGCCCCACTCCTATATACAAGCATCAAAACTTCCACAATGGAAAGAAGCTATGCAGAAAGAAATTGAGGCACTTGAACACAACAACACATGGTCCTACACTGTCTTACCTCTAGGAAAAACAGCTATTGGCTGCAAATGGGTCTATAGAATTAAACTCAGAGCAGATGGAACCATTGAAAGATTCAAAGCTAGACTAGTAGCTAAGGGCTTCACACAAAAAGAAGGAATTGACTACAAGGAGACCTTTGCTCCTGTAGCAAAGATGGTAACAGTGAGGACATTACTTGCAGTTGCAGTTCAATGAGGGTACTTTATTGAGCAACTAGACATTAATAATGCCTTCTTACATGGAGATCTAGAGGACGAAGTTTACATGGCCTTACCACAAGGATACACTCACAAATTCCCACCAAACACAGTTGCAAATTGAATAAATCACTCTATGGTTTGAAACAAGCAAATCGCCAGTGGTTTGAAAAGCTCACAACCTGCCTCCGTCAACTAGGTTTCAAACAAAGTTATGCTGACACCTCACTCTTTACAATCACTCATCAAGGCTCACTCACCTCACTTCTAGTATATGTGGATGACATAATTATGACTGGAGCAGATTCAAAATTCCAAAGTGTCATCAAACAGCATTTACATCAACAATTCAGCATCAAGGATTTGGGCCCTCTACATTACTACCTTGGTATTGAATTCCTGAGAAACTCTTCTGGTCTAACAATGTGTCAAAGGAAGTATGCTTTGGAACTCCTAGAATGTGCCAATCTACTTGACTGCAAACCTGTGGCCACCCCAATGGATCCTATCCTTAAACTTAATGATACAGATGGCTATCTTCTACCTGATCCTTCTTCATATAGGACTTTAGTTGGTAAGCTCATCTATCTCACAATCACCAGGCCTGACCTCTCCTTTGCAGCACAAGCCTTGAGTCAATACTCACACAGTCCAAGATCATCACATTATAATGCCTTGATGAGAGTCCTCAGATATGTCAAATTATGCCCAGGCCAGGGTCTATTCTTTCCAAAGGACAACCCTCAATCCCTTACCACATACTGTGATAGTGACTGGGCAAGTTGTGCCACAACAAGAAGATCTGTAACAGGTTATGCAATCTTCTATGGTCATAGCTTAATCTCATGGCAATCCAAAAAGCAAACTGTGGTTTCTAGAAGCTCTACAGAGGCTGAATACAGGGCACTAGCTGACAGCACTTGTGAAATATCATGGCTTAAATGTTTACTTCAAGATCTCCAAGTCTCAGTCCCTACACCTTCTCTTGTTATGTGTGACAATGCTTCAACAATAGCTCTAGCCAACAACCCAATTCACCATGCTAGAACTAAACATATAGAAATTGATTGTCACTTTGTAAGGGACAAAATCAAAAATGGTCAAATCAAACCTTGCTATGTTCCTACAAGACATCAGTTGGCTGACATTCTAACTAAAGGTCTTAGCAAAGTTCTACATTATGGCTGCTTATCCAAGTTAGGCACTTGTGATCCCTACACAATGCCAACTTGTGGGGGGGATAATGGAAGTAAAGTCACTACAGAACCAAACACCCTATCAAGCTCACCAAGTTCAGGTCAAGACATGAAGCCAAACACAGCTCAAGTACAAAGTATTCAGAGACTTGCAACTCCTCCAAAGATGAAGTTGTTAATAGATAGAAGTCATGTTATATGCAACAGAATGTAAATATTAGTTTGTATACTTGTACTGTACAACTAGACTAGATATGACAGATAGAGATGTAATATAGCATATAAATAGTCATGTACCCTTCATAATTCCGTAATAAGAAATCCCATTTTACTACTTTCTCTTTTTCTCAACACTTTATGAAATAGTTACCATTGCTAATCATCACGTTTTATAAATTTTTTTTCCCTAATGAGCACTTTTTAACTTTATTCAATTCATACACTAGTAGTATCTTCAAAAGAAACTTCACCCACAATAGTAAAAAAGTCAAAAAGAAAACAACCACTCTAGTAGTAGTCTAGTGAGTCAAATCCCAACACCTTGACATGTTTGGCATGCAAAGCTTTATTTGTCAATGGAAGAAAAGTGGAAACTGATGAGTATTGTCGGATCACGCGCACTCCAACAACTACCTCACTCTCCCTACACGTTTCCCCTTTTTTCCCCAAATTATATACTCACTAACCCCCAATTTCATTTCCAATCCACAATTTAAATTCACATAGATCCACTTGATCATTTTCCAATTCCTTTAAAACCCATTAAATTCACACCAAATTAAACATACCCAGATCAAAAAATTTGGAACTTGATCAGTTTTTGTACGTTAAAGTGACTGATTTGGTGTTTTTTTGGGGAGTTTTTTGGTGTATATTTGTGAAAATACGTCAAGTTTGGATAAAATAAAAGATACCCAGATCATAAAGTTTTGAACTTGATCAGTTTTTGTAAGTTAAAGTGACTGATTTGGTGTTTTTTTGGTGCATATTTGTGAAGTTACATCAAATTTATATAAATAAAAGGTACCCAGATCATTAAGTTTTGAACTTGATTAGTTTTTGTAAGTTAAAGTGTCTAGTTTTGGTGTTTTTTGTGGTTTTGGTGCATAGTGTTTATAAATAAATAAAAAACCAGCCCAGATCATAAAGTTTTAGACTTGATAAAGTTTTTTTAAGTTGAAGTGACTAATTTGGTGTTATTTTGTGGTTTGGTGTGAATTTGAGACAATTCAAAGCAACCCAGATCATAAAGTTTGAAACTTGATCATTCTGTAAGTTTAAGTGACTAATTTGGTGTGAATTTGTGAAAAAAGGTATGACTTTTAGTTGGAAGAAGAAGATTAGGCGTAACGGGTTTTCGAAGTTAGTGGCTGATCTTCAGTCGCCAAAACATGGTGGTTCTTTGGTGGTGGAAACCGGTTTTCCAACTTCTTTGATTGATTTGTATGTTAGGAATCGAGGTAGGTTTCGTAAATCGAATGCGAATAAACAACAGAGTGGAAATGATTTGAATACTGTTGTTGCAAATGATTTGAATAGTTGTGATGAAAAGGATGAAATTTTAGAAGAGGATGTTGGTGATGGTGAATGTGAGATTGAGAATGAGAAATGTGAGATTGAAAGTGTGAAATGTAGTGAAGTTGAGAGTGATGAAATTATAGAAGAGATTGAGAATGAGATATGTGAGATTGAAAGTGTGAAATTGATTGAGAATGAGATATGTGAGATTGAAAGTGTGAAATTTAGTGAAGTTGGGAGTGAGAAATGTGGTGAGATTGAAGTGGAAAAGAGTGTTGAAATGGCGAAATTGAATCCTGTTTACGCGGTTTTGTTGAAGGTTTTGTTAATTATGGTTTTGGTTTTAGGGACTAAGAGGTTTAAGGTTGAGATTACGGTTTCGGCTTTTGTGCTTTTCTTATTAGAATTGATTGGGAAGCCGTTTTTAGGGAGATCAAGTTTCATAAGAAGATCAAGTGTAGATTCGGAAATGCCTATTGAATCATCTAATGCCGAAAGCTCAAAAAAGAATAAAATTAGAAATACAACTGATGTTGTTAGTAAAGAGGTGTTGGAGATTGAAGAACAAGTAGAATCGAAACAGGTGGTTAGATCAGAAGAAGCATTAGATGAAGTGAGAAGTGAAGGTTCAGTGGAGATTAGACATAAGGGTTCTCGTAGAGCTATAATGAAATCGAGGATGAAGAAACTTGTGCCTAAGAAACTAAGGAGGTCTTCCGTGGGTCCGAAAGACGAGATATTATCATGTACATCCAAGGAAGTAAAAGAAAGAGTGAGATGTGACCAAGATGTTAAACCATTAGTTGTATCTAGTTTACGCTCGGATTCAAAAGGTGCGACCTTTTGTATTGCGAGGCAAGAACAGGACGAGATTGTAGAAATAGGTCGATTTTCTTCATCGACTATGGCAAGTGAATCTGATTGTAAAGAGAGTATGGAACAGGAACGAGAACATAATTCAGGGTATTTGGTTCTGTGTTTGATTGTTCTAGCTGGACTGATCGGAGGACGGGTTTTGGCTTTGGTACTAGCATTATCTTGGTGCTTGATGATGACGAAAATACAATGGAGAAATGTAAAGTTTCCCATCTGCTAACTTAGATATGATCTACAATCTGTTTTTTTTTTTTTTTTCAGTGTGTCTAAATCTTGTTGTTCCTTACTTGTGCACAGCTTTATTTAAGCAATAGAACTATACCTATACAGTTATTTAAGCAATAGAACTATATTATACTTGTTATTCCGGTACTCCTACTCCACTATACTTGTTTAGTTCTTAGAGGGTGTGTTTGGGATTGCGTATTGTCCTGCTTAAAGTGTTTATAAGCACTTTGAAAGAAGCAGATAGCTAAATACTTGCTAAAAGTGCTTATCTAGCCTTAAAAATAAGCTGATAAAGAAGTTCAAGTTCAAACATTAAAGAGGCCTATTGCTTAAAGAAATAAGCTAGTAAACTGAAAAAATAAGACATTCCAAAACCTTAGTTCATTAAAAAAAACACACACACAAATTCTTGTTATCACCTGTTGCTGTTTTAGGTTAAAGTACTTTCATCTTCTTTTTTTTCTTGTTATGATTATGATTACCATGTTATGATTATGTATCTCTGTAATTGCGCAAGTATATACTTGAAAGAAGTCTTTAGCAGTTACTGTTAAATTCTCTTCCTTATTGTCCCAAATTGATGTACCATAGCTTGTTTGTGGCTCTCTTTAAAGACAATATTGTGTGGTATAAAAGAACCCCAACTTCATGTCTGTTAAGTTATTAAGCGCGCACTCTAATAGCTACTGTCATCTATAAACAGCTTTAATTCTTGCAAGCATTGTCATTAGGTTCAAGAATTCAACACTTATTTGGGACATGGGTGGCATATTTCCCTTATTCCCTATACAGAATAACAAATACATTTATGAAAATATTGAAAAGAGCACTTAAGTTGTTAGATAATAGCGATGGCTTCCTCAAAAAAGAGATACAGGGCATATGTTTGGTAGTGTATGATTCGATACATAGTAATGCTAAAAAAACAAATTTGTTGAGATAGATACAGTCATACACATATTGCAGTTCGTTAGCTTAAGCACTCCAAAAATCACACACAATGGATCATGATGACAAGATATTAAGTAGTTTGGGAGAATAATAAATCAATATCGCTGGAGTTTTAGTTTATAATACTACCCGACCCTCTATCAAAGTATCAAGCAGTGGCTATTTCAGCTCCATTTGCCTCGTCTAGTTAAGTGTAACATAGGCGATCCAAATCTGAGTAATTCTAATAATTTCTAGGCAATAGCGAGTCTTTGACTTATGCTTCCCAGTGGGGTGAAGATACTTGGATGAAGAGATTGATGCTTAGCCTTGTAGTTGAGTTTCAAACTGGTCGTAGAAGATAAAGAGCAATCGAATCACCAATAAGCTAATATGAGGTATAGTTGTATAGGATTATATAGACGTCACTTTTAATGTGGTTGGTTCAAACGCCAAAAGTTCTTCAATCTATGAAGTGGAAATGTGTGGTCTTTGCTGACGTGCAGACTGCAGAAAATCAAATGCTCTTAACGTAAAGAATATATTGGATAATACTTTCATTTGCAAAGAAATAGTTGATGCAAGGGTCATTTTGGAAGAGATCAAAAGCTTATGTTAACGATTGTCCCAAATAGATACAGCGTTGTTTATCAAAGTTAAATACTCCAGTATATAGCAAAAGATGAAAGTATACATAGAGTACAGAATGGTTCGTTGCGTTATCAATGCTTTCTTTATGAGGGATCTAGACAGTTTTGTTATTTATCGTTTTGTCAGAGTACCAGGGGTCGCTTGGATTAGCTTATTATAAGGAGCTTATGCCAATAAGCCTAAAAATTAGCTAATCCAAAATAGTGCCTGAGAACTTAGAAGCCAGCTAAATATGCTTAACCAACTCCCAATAAGATTTTGAGTTTATCAAGATTTACTATTTGCAGCATGCCAGCATGATGCACTACTTTAACAATGTTCCTTCCTTCATTTTTACTGATTCTTACACTTCAACATCTTATAAGCATTTTTCACGGGTTTTTATGTATGTCGTCCATGCCTAAAAAGAGAATAAAAACTTTTAGGACAAAAGCAAACATAATTAATTACTAATTGCTGAAACACACAAGATAGGTTAGAACATTACACATTCGTTAGTATTATTAATGCTAGCAGGTTACTCGTGCGTTGCGACGGGCGGGTGTTCTAAAAATCAAAATTTTTGACGAGCAATATTTTTTGATCACATTTTTCACGATAATCATTTTACGCGTGGTGAGAATTTTAAGAAATAGCTTTATCATATACTAATTCATATGAAAATGTCAAGTACATGCGCAATTGCGCATCACGATGAATGGCGATACCAATCGGTAATCAGTAATATTACAAGATTGTAATGATTGACAGTAAAATATACTTGTTAATCATTAAGTAGATATTGTGTAATATGATTAATTAAATTTACTTTATAAATCATCTAAAAATCTTTGTACTTTAACATATACGTTTTTTTCAATCAAATTTATTAGCAAAATGATTAGGCTTTCATGAAACTAATACTAAAATACATGCATAAATGATATATGTTTTTTGAACATATAATTTTCAAAAATTTTAAATGTCTATAACCAAACAAACTTGGCATTAAACTTTATGTTAATGAATGCTTTAAATAATATGTGTAAAAAAGATATTGTTTAGCATTAATAATTTGTGCATGTTACAAATTAATTTTTGTTCCTTAAAAATAAGTCATTTAATGAAGAAAAAGATTTTATTTATTATATGTAGTATAAATATGAGATAAGTGAACATGTAACTCTCATATAGTTAATCTTAAAATTCTAGATATCATATCAAATTACGTTTTATTGTTTCAAATACATCAAAATTAAATCATACTTGATTAAAAAACGGCAAATGAGCTTTTTATAATTTTTGTTTAATGGATAGAAAATATATCTATACAAGCTATAATACATTTAAACACTTCCACCCTATTAATTTTTTTTAAGATTTCCTAATATATATTTTAAGTAAATACTACTTGTAAAACATAGTTTACACGTACTTAAAGCAAAAAAAAAAAAAAAAAAAAAAAAAAAAAAAAAAAAAAAAAAAAAAAAAAAAAAAAA
>LBNU01033367.1:63431-74374 GCA_014162995.1 Artemisia annua
CTATAACACACAGCACGTCACACATCTCCCATCTACATATTTTTTTATTCTCTTTTTTAGGTGCCTCTTTCATCACATTTTAATATTAAACTTTTTCTCTTAGAAAAATTTTACACGCACATGAAGTCATTTTTTATTTTATTTTATTTAAGCCTATGAATTTCAAAAATTATGTAGAGCATTTATATTGATACTCTACCTTTTTATTTATTTTATTTAAGCCTATGAATTTCAAAAATTATGTCGACCATATCCCTTGATAGCCATCAGCACTCACCATTTAATGAGCAAGCTTGGCATGTTTAGCCAACCACTTTTTTATTTCACCTTATATACTGTATTTGATAGTAGTATTAAATTAAAGAATAAATTACATAAATGATTCTTATGATTTGGCGAAAATTTCATCTACCGTCTTTCAAAGTTTAAAGTTGCATGGACGGTCCCTATCTTTGCAAAAGAATAACACTTTTTTTTTTTTTTTTTTTTTTTTTTTTTTAACTGATGTTAAGTAGATTCTGTTATCATTTATACGTTAGCCCTTTTGACTAACGACCATTTGCATCGTCTATCCTTTATAACAACGACCGTCTATAATTTAAAGTTTTTCGGCCATTTTATATGTTTTTGTCTAGTTTATACGTTTTCGTCCGTTTTTATACGTTTTCATCCGTTTTTATACGTTTTCGTCAGTTTTTATACTTTTTGTTCGTTTTTATACGTTTCGCCGGTTTTCTAACGTTTTTATCCGTTTTTATACGTCTTCCTCAGATTTTATACGTTTTTATGTTTTCATACGTTTTCTTACGTTTTTATCCGTTTTAAACGTTTTCATCCGTTTCAATACGTTTTCATCCGTTTTTATACGTTTTCGTCTGCTTTTATATGTTTTCTTACATTTTCATACGTTTTTGTCCGTTTGTATAAGTTTTCGTCCTTTTCTACGTTTTCTACATTTTCGTACGTTTTTATACGTTTTCGTCTGTTTTATATGTTTTTGTCTGTTTTTATATGCTTTCATCCGTTTTTATACGTTTTCGTCCGTTTTTATACATTTTCATCCACTTTTATATGTTTTCAAACATTTTGTCCGTTTTTATACGTCTAAAACACATTTTTATCCATTTTTATACATATGAAATGGACTTAACATATGAAAACGTAAGAAGATGTATAAAAACGTATAAAAATCGATAAAAACATTTGAAAACATATAAAAACAGACGAAAACGTATAAAAAGAGCGAAAACGTAAGAAAACATATAAAAACGGATAAAACGTATGAAAATGTAACAAAAAAGTATAAAAACGGACGGAAACGTATAAAGATGTAAGAAAACGTATAAAAGCGGACAAAAAGGTATAAAAACGGATGAAAGCGTATAAAAATGGACGAAAACGTATAAAAACGGACAAAAACATATGAAAACGTAAAAGAACGGGCGAAAACGTATAAAAACAAACGAAAACATATAAAAACGGATAAAAAAGGATGAAAACATATAAAACAGACGAAAACCTATAAAACGGACGAAAAACTTTAACTTATAAATGACCTTATTATAAAGGATAGACGATGCAAATGGTCGTTAGCCAAAAGAACTAATGTGTAAATGATAAGAGAATCTACTTAACATCAGTTAAAAAAAAGACCACGACTGTTATTTTTTTTGCAAAGATAAGGACTGTCCATGCAACTTTCAACTTTGAAGGATAGTAGATGAAATTTTTGCCAAACCACATGGACCATTTATGTAATTGACTCTAAATTAAAATTATCTTATGCGCTTATATATTAATTGCGCAATAAATCACACTATATAATCTAAGTTTTCTTATACATGAATGTGATGAAAATTTATATCAAACTATTACTTTTACTAATGTTATTGCATTCTTACAAATATATGCAAATTCAAATACTTAGTTTACTTATACATACTTATTTTTAAGACTAAGTGTAATAATACAAAGAAGACGCGTGCTTATGACCCGAGGACGTGTCCTCCTTATAATACACACCTTTCGTATACGCGCTTTTGATGATAAAAATGGAGAATTCGGTTTAACGGCCGACCGAGTTGTGAAAAAGGTTGTGAGTATATTGTGGGGTATATTTGTGTTTAAGTGATAGTAGTGATATTGGTTATCTTAGGGGGTGTTTGTTTCGGCTTATATAGCCAGCTTATGGCTTATTTTGTTTTGAGGTTATGTTTCATATGCTCACTTTTTGTGGCTTATTTTGAAACTTTTTATCTTATATAATTTCATTATTTCATAATGAAGTTATATAAGCTGAAAAGTTTCAAAATAAGCCACAAAAATTGAGCATATGAAATATAAGTCCAAAACCAAATAACTCATAAGCCAGCTATATAAGATGAAACAAACACCCCTTTATCCATAATGAAGTTATATAAGCTGAAAAGTTTCAAAATAAGCCACAAAAATTTGAGCATATGAAATATAAGTCCAAAACCAAATAACTCATAAACCAGCTATATAAGCCAAAACAAACACCCCCTTTATTACACCTATGCTAATAATGATGTTGAAATGCTGATGTGGTGCTTAATTTATGATGGTGATCGTTGTGACTAGTACACCCTTCCTAAGCAAGCGAAAAAGTAAACAATCCCAGACAACATTATATTCCAAAATTTACCCAACAGTCGACAACATTCGAGAGCATCAACCAAATTTCGATATTGGTCACTCTCACATGAATAATTTTATCATCCTCACCATACGGTTATCTAGGGGTGGTAATTCTCGATATGACACGCTAAACGACACGAAGCCGACACGAAGTTAAGCATGTTTGAGTTGAGGATAAGTAGGCTTGGGTTGAGAATACGCAAGTTTGGGTCAAAAATGGGTCAACCCGTATAACTTGTTTAATAAACGGGTCGTGTTTGGGTTGAGCAAGTATTAAACATGTTAACCCATGAACCCGTTTAAGTATATAAGTATCTAAAAAGTAAAATATTAACTTTGACTTTATGTTTGATTTGCATTAAATGCATTGTGTTATGTAATTAATATGACAATGAATCATGATTATAACCATGTACATTTCATTGAAATTGTTATATGGTTGTTTGCATGTTATTTATATCATTTTTGTAGTTAAACTTGTTGAATCGACAAACCGTTAATTTTCTTGATAGCTTGACCTATTTACTTAACGGGTCACAAACGGGTTTACACGTGACATGCAAGTCTAGGTTAGGATTGAGCTTCTTGACACAATTATTAAACTGATCATGTTTGGGTAAATGTATACTAACCTGCAAACCCGCGAAACCGCATAGGTCAACCTGTACGTGACTCGATTACCGCCCCTACGATTATCGTTGACTTATGCTCAGCTCTCAATTATTTTTGGGCTAATTACTTAAAAAGTCATCTAAATAGCCACCTTTTGTTATTGTGTAACTGAATTTTTTTTTCTCATTGTGTGTACCGAACTTTCAAATTTTGATCATTGTGTGTATTTTGTGACCATTTTACTCTTACTTTTTTCAAATTTTGAAGGGCAAAATGGTCATTTTACATGGCTGAATAGTCACAAAATACATACGATGATCGAAATTTGAAAAATTCAATACACACAATGAGAGAAAAATGTTCGGTACACATAAAGACAAAAAGTGTCAAGTTAGATAACTTTTTAATTAATTAACCCACTATTTTTAGAAAAAAAGTAAAAGAATAAAAAATGAACAGCTCAGCTCAATTTTAAAAGGAAATTTATTACTTCAAAATTGATCAAATTACGACTTTTTTCTCAATCATTTTCATTTTCTTTTCCTTCGATACTCGAGATAAATATATATTTATATATATACAGGGTTTCCATATTTCAACACCATGTCGACAATGGCATCATTAATCAGTCAAATTTCAACAACCCATTTGAGTCACAATCCAAGAATATCTCAAAGCGTCAAAATTTCACTAAAGAAACCAAATCTCTCATTCAAAGGATCACAACTAACGTTTGGGTTAAATAAAAGACATGGTATTATTGTAGCATGTTCACAAAAAAGTGTTACTTTTGCTGATGTTGTTGGTCTTGATCATGTCAAAGATGAGCTTCAACAAGTTGTAGTATGTTGTTATATTATATTTCCAGTTTATTCTGAAACTTATGGGCATAAAGGGTGTTGGTTTAAGCTTATTTTCGGCTTATCAGCTTATGACTCAGCTTATATTTAATAAGATATATATATATATATATTTTGTCAACTTTTCCTACTTTTGGGCTTATTTTTCATATTTAAGTCATGATAAACTCACAAGTCAAAAAAATAAGCTGGAAAAGTATGAGCTAATGAAATAAAGTCTAGACTTATAAGCAAAAAAAATAAGCTTATACAAAGGGTGTTTGAGATTGTTATTTTTATGTTTATGTTTATGTTTATATGAAAAGAGATGCAAGGGTTAAAAGCTCTTCACTAAATGCCCATGAAATTTTGATTTCACTAATATTGATGTTTTTTTCACACATTTGGGAGATTTTGCGAATCGTATTTTTTTATTAGTTTTTCGATTATTTGGTGACATTTTATTTTAGTTTTAGTGATACTTTCTGAATTTTCTAGTAAGTCGCAACAAAGAAATAAAAATCGTGTTTTTTTGCGAGAAAAATGGGTATTTTGGTAAAGCTCGAAATTTTTTTCGTTGTTTTGTGGTATTAGGTTGAGAAAATGGGCGTTTCTGTGATTTTCCAATTTTATTTTCATAAAGCGCTTATTTTACCCAAACGTAAGCTGATAAGCAACGGAGCTGGTTGGATTAGTAAAACACTCAATTATGTGCTTAAAACCAAGCAGATATGCGGAAAAATTAAGAATTTCAAACTCCAAATAGCCTTGGTTGGATAGATATATGTCAATATGTGTAAGAGTTTGCAGACAGTTTTTTAAATGGTACAATGCTTGGCTTTAGCTTTATAAGGGGTGTTTGGGATTGCTCATTTTTTTTAAGTGTTTTTGTACATTGCTTGTTATAAGCGTTTAAAATTATGCAATATACAGAATAACACTCAAATAAGCAATCCAAAACACCTCGTAAATGTTTTTAGAATAAGGTAGTTCAAAAGTCAAAAGTGTATTTTGAAGATTCATATACTATTTTGAATTTTCAATAGGTTTACCAAACAACCCCATATTTTCGTCGTTTCCTGAGGGTCTTCATTGTATTTTGCAGGACTTTCTCAAGAATCCAAACAAGTTTCATGAAATGGGTATTCATTTTCCCGTTGGGGTGCTTCTGGTGAGTTAAAGGAATTTAAATAATAGACTTCATTTATAGGTATAGGTTCCACTTTACTAGTATATCTGTACAGGTGAAACAACATAGGTTAAACGGGATTATTTTGTATGGTTAGTACGGGTTGTGAAACAGTCTGTGCGTCCAACTTTTATCAAATGTTCTTACGTATATTATGTGTCAATGATAATCATAACTTATCACTAATTGATTTAGTAAGTTTTTTTTATGGATTGAACTAACTATACCCGTTTTGGTTTATCTAATTCATGATTATACAGTTAGGTCCACCCGGGACAGGAAAGTCTCTGTTGGCGAATGCATTGAGTTGGGAATCTGCGACCCCACTCCTTAGTTGTTCTCCAAGAGAGTGTGTATGTTTTACAGATCTCTTTGCACGTGCAAAGAAAACACGATCAATCATACTCATAGACGAGGTTGGTTGAAATAAACTATCTTCCTCTTTGCTTACGCTGCTCGCCTAGCCTATAGCTTTTTATATGATATGTCTGCTTTCATCATTGCAGATTGATGCCATCGAAAAGCAGGATTTGAGAGAGCTGTTTATCGTAATATATCAACTAGTTTCATTTGATTTTGGTGGTTGTGTTATTTGAGAATACTTTGGTGATTTCTGTTACGAAATAACTTGCAGGAAATGGATAAAATTGAGAAAAATCCTGGTGTGATTGTTCTTGCAACAACTAACCGTGAGGATCCATTAGATGAGGCCCTTTTCCGTCGTGGGAGATTTGAACTTGTTCTTAGGGTGCGTCTTCTCTCCCTTTCGTTCATCTACATGTTCATTTTTTTCTTAGGTGGATACACCTGATAAAACATACTTCATTAATTTCTAAGAAAATGTCTTTGGGTATTTATAGTTGGAAGTACCTGATACTGCTAGTAGAAACGCTATTTTGGAGGCCCTTGTTTCCAAGAAAAGATTCTCCCTTGGAGAGGATTTAAATCTGGCTGAAATTGCTAGTATGACCACTGGTTTTTCCGGGTAATTTTTGTTATTTTTGCAATATATTAGTTTAAAATCGAAACATTCAGTATATGGAAGACTAATTTTATTTATATATGGTAAACAGGGCAGAGCTTGCAAATGTGGTTGATGAAGCTGCTTTGTTGGCGGCAGGAGAATACCGAAGTGTTGTCGGGATGATAGACTTTGTCATTGCAGTAGAACAATCAACTGCTGTAACTCTCTCCCTCTCTCTATAAACGTGTGTGTGTGTGTGTGTGTGTGTGTATGTGTGTTTGTGCGTGCGAGCGTGCGGGTGGATAAGATAACATTAGAGACACCGCCTTTCCCATTGAATACATTTCCACGTTTAATAAAAAATCCTTCAATAAGCTGTATGTTCTTAACAAAAACTATATATGACGGTTCTTTGGTGATAACATCCACTGAATCACAGACTTACATTTCAAAACGACAAATATTTTGTTTAGAATGGTTGGTTTCTAAGCTTTAAATTTGAGTTTCCTTCTTGCCACACTACCACCCATCTTATTCGAATAAATGATATATGTGAAATTAACTCATTATTTATTTTTGTTTTTCCTCTTGGGTAGAGAAAGAGAAACTATCAGGACATGAGCTGCTAGAGTGGTTGAATCTCGTCTCAGCGCCAAAAGAGCTAACTGACTTTGTTAAAAAGATACCCTGGAGTCCTGGACCATCCACGGCCCTCTCAAATGAGCATATGTAGTGACACAACAAGGAAGTTTAGGATATTTTGAAGAGTTGCTTTCTTGCTATGAGCATATATATCAACATAGGTCTTGAAGGAGTGCGATATACTGAGCTCTGCTACATTTGTGGCTAAGTGGTACCCTGGAGGAGTGGAGGTGGCCTTAGAAAAAACAGGCTTGATATATTTGGTTGGCTCATTCAGTATTGAGAAAAGCAGCTCTTTTTTGGTTCTTTAGGTATATTTAGTAGATGTATGGATCTCTAATCCAAATACGCAAATTTACAAATTTCGTCAGGAACGGTTAGCTTTTATCTATAGACTATAGCCATGATGAACTTCTCTTAAATCAACATTTTGTTGCTAAGCACGCACCATAATTGCAAAAGCAATTCAAGTTGCTTGATAAAATGCAATTTCTGATGTTAATTTTCAAGTACCAGAAGGGTATTTATTTATTTATTTATTTATTTATTTATTTATTATTATTATTATTATTATTATTATTATTATTATTATTATTATTATTATTATTATTATTATATTTTTTATTTTTTTTATTGCTATTGCTATTGCTATTGCTATTATTACTATTACTATTATTACTATTTTTATTTTTATTTTTATTTATTTTTAATGCTATATGCAATCTTGAATACATTCTGATAACTAGTAGCTTGTTGATGTGCACAATTCTTATTAATTTGAATGCATTTCCTACTACATTTGCCAAAATGCGCTTAAATCTAAATACCAAATTGAGTGCCTAGGTTTACATGACTACATGTTTCAACATCGGCTCTAAAATAAAATCGCATGTATTAGTTGCAAGTAAACTAAACCCACGGGATATTATTCAATACAAATGGACTATCCATAGGATCATAGAAATGGACTATCACACTTTCTTTTTACAAAACTAGGTGTAAGTGCCGAGGGTAACATTTTAAGTGCCAAAATGCGCTTAAATCTAAATACCAACTTGAGTTATGCCATAACTCAACGTCATGTCAGCGTCACATCAGCTTTAACATTTTAATCTTAACTCACAAAAAACACCCCTTATCATAACTCAACATTTTAGGCCCCACTTTTCTTTAAAAAATAAAATTTACAAATTCAACCACAAATAAAACTAATACTTTATTTAATAAATAACATTACATTAAAACTTAAACATAACATTACAATACGAATAGAAAAGATGTGTATTAGTTGGTATTTATAGTGTTAAAAAAAGGTTTTGAAAAGGTCTTTATTATGTTTTATTTATTTATTTATTTTTATAAGCTACTAGCTGTTTGAAGACGTTGAGGGACCATCTTTTAGTTTTGTACTGATGTTAACCTCTTTTCTTTTTGTGTGTGTAATTGTTTAATATACGAAGAAATCCGATCCTTTAGAAAGTGATTAAAATTAAAAAGTGTAGAAAGCCATTCATAGTGTGACACGTGTCCTCCACTCTAAATTATACATAAAATCCACTCAGAGGTAATATGGTCTTTTGACCCGTTTTTTCTTTTCCACCTCAATTTTCAAACGCATATATCTCTTAAACGACAAACTTTTAGAAAAAACCGATTTCACCAAAAATTTTAAAATTTGATTCTCTTTAATTTGGTATAAATATTTTTAATTTTTTCGAAACTTTTTTTTTTGACATTCATTGGGTCATGATTTTCTTGATGTTTTTGCTATTTTCAACCCTATTTTTTACCTTGAAAATTGCTGAATCATAAAATACTTAAAACACGAAAGTTGTAGATTTTGATTCACTCTTTACCCAGAAATTTGAATCACTCAAATCGGATATGATATGAGTGAGATATCGCACGTTAAAGATGACGTTTTAGTCATATTTGTTGCACACAAGGTGTTTGATGAAATGTCTAGCTTATATTTTTAGTATTAAAATTGCGTTAAATGGTCTAATTTTTGTCCCACAATGCATTATTTATAACTTTATTAATGTAACATTCAAAAAGTGATATTGTTTTTAATCATTATTATTTTTAAATATACATTTAGTTCATCAGTTGCGTTATTAGGTTCATCAGTTAGGTTATTAGGTTCATCAGTTATGTTATTAATCTAACTGATGAACCTATAACCTAACTGATGAACCTAATAACCTAACTGATGAACCTAATAACGTAACTGATGAACTAAATGTATATTTAAAAATAATAATGATTAAAAAACATCACTTTTTGATTGTTACATTAATAAAATTATAAATAATGCATTGTGAGACAAAAATTAGACCATTTAACGCAATTTTAATACTAAAAATATAAGCTAGACATTTCATCAAATACCTTGTGTGCAACAAATATGACTAAAACGTCATCTTTAACGTGTGATATCTTACTCATATGACATCGGATTTGAGTGATTCAAAAAAATGTGTAAAGAGTAAATCAAAATTTACAACTTTCGTGTTTTAAGTATTTTATGATTCGGCAATTTTTAAGGTAAAAAATAGGGTCGAAAATAGCAAAAACATCAAGAAAATCATGACCCAATTAATATGTTAAAAAAAAAGTTTCGAAAAAATTAAAAAGATCTATACCAAATTAAAGAGAATCAAATTTTAAAAATTTTGGTGAAATCGGTTTTTTTTTAAAGTTTGTCGTTTGAGAGTAATGTGCGTTTGAAATTTAAGGTGGAATTAAACAAATGGGTCAAATGAAAAAAATGCCCTCTAACCGAAAATATTAAAGAAAAAAGGGAGGGAGTGGGTGGGGGACTGATGAGTGTGCAAATACTCATCATTTTTATCATATTTTAACTGCCAAAATACGTGAAAACACTCGGAAATACATCAAAATACTGAAAATATCCCAAAGATCGTGTTTTATATGTTTTAAATGCAAAATGATTAAAAACAGATGAAAATCGTACAAAGTTTGCATAAATGGCAGTTTCAATCCCCCGACTTTCAAAACTTGACAAAAATAGTCCCTGAGCATTTATTTTGAAAAGAAAAGTCAAACCAAATTCTTAAAAGTCAAAATTTATCAAAAATGATCTTTGGGTGAAAAGCTTTCAAAAATTTACAAGTTTAGTCCCTGAAGTTTCACATTTGGCAAGATTGGTCCCTCAACTTTCTGAAATTGGCAGATTTGGTACCTAGTGGAATATTTTGGAGGAAAAAGTCAACATTGGTCCCTGGAAAGTCACAAGTTGTCAATTTTGATCCTTTGGTGAAAAGTTTGAAGAAATTGCAGTTTGGTCCCTCAATTTTCAAAAGTTGACACATTTGGTCCCCGGGAATTTTAAAAGTGGAAAATTGAAATCATGGTCCTTGGATTAGTGGAACTTGGCAAATATTATCCTCGGGATAACTTTTGAAGATTGGCAGCTTGGGTCCTTCAAAATTCAGCATGTGCAAATCTGGTCCTTGGGCTTATATTAACTACAATCCAAACAAACCCTTTCATTACCCTATCCTAAAACCCAACCCACTAAACCTTAACCCATTACGCTTAACAACAACCAGGCCCAACCAACACAAGGCCCAACACCAAAATACACCCAACCCCCGTTATTTATATAACACCCAAAGTCAAAGACCCAGTCAAACCTACACTACCCTACCCCTTCCCTCCTTTATCCAGGCAAAACACCACCACCCCGACCACCATAGCCAACCTCCCCTGTCTTACTCCACCCCAACCCCAAGACCTCAAAAGCTCCAATTACACACACCCCAACCCCTCACAATCCATACCTACCACCAAATCCACGCTGGCAATCCAATTCACACCACAACTGTTTTCCCGCCAAAATCAAATGTGGGGCTAGGATTAGATTTAGAGCAATTGAACAGCTGGGATTGCTTCGCAAGGTTCAAGAGACCAAGTTGAAACCCTAATTCCAGAGAGGCAAGCACAAGAAGAGCATTTTGTACCTACCACCATTTTAGTATAAATAGGACCTTCATTGTAGCCCTAAGAGGCATCC
>LBNU01033367.1:77079-93547 GCA_014162995.1 Artemisia annua
TAAAAAAAAAGTATTATACTTGCCACAAATTCATCTTCTGGGTAGTGGTGGTGGGTGTCTTCCGGTTAACAAGTCACATAGTACCCTGAAGATGAAAAAAAGACGAGTTTATTACCCTGAAAATGAAAAAATTTTGTTCACTACCCAAAAGATGAAAATGTGGCAAGTATAATACTTTTTTTAATAATTTGCCCGGATAAAAACAACTCTCTTAAGACACATAAATGCGAAAATACATGAAATGTCAGGTAAGTGGATTAAATAACAAACCTCAAGCCAAAGAAAGAATATGAACAGCTTAAATGCGCCTATCTTTCTAGCCCTTGTGCAAAGGCATATATAGCCAGCATCCCAAGAGATGCTATGATTAATAAGACGACTTAAAAAATGTGTATTGATTTCACTAGAATTCACGTCTCTGCTCCAAGATGGCTCTCAAACTATACATAGATAGTATCGAAGGAATTGGTTAGCAACAAAAACATCTCATAAGAAGCAATTTGTTCGCACTTGCTGCATACTTAGTGTGCTGCAATCACAAACACACAAGAATAAGACAAAGATATAAAATTAAGTTTGAAGATACGCTTTTAACATGAAAATCTCATAAGAAAACAAGAATCGCGTAACCACAAAAGCGATGAGATTTTCATGTTAAAAGCGTATGTTCAAACTAAATTTTCTATCTTTGTCTTATTTATGTATCGAACAAACTGCTTGTTATGAGATATTTTCGTTACCTACCAATTCCTTCAATACCAGTTACGTATGGTTTTAGAGCCATCTTGTAGCACAGACCACAATTCAGCGAAATCAATGGGCACTTTTTCCAAGTCGCCTTATTCATCATAGCATCTCTAGGGATGCTGGTTGTATATACCTTTGCACAAGGAGTTGATCCAAACATGGCAAGAAAGATCGGCATATTTAAGCTATCCATATACCTACTTTGGCTTGAGGTTTGTAATTTAATCAACTTACCTCACATTTCTTTATTTTCACATTTATTTGTCTTAAGAGAGTTGTTTTTTATCATGTGCAACCCTTGGTTTGATCTTTTCCATGCAACTTGGAGATTCTTTATATGTTCAGCAGTTGCATTTTCTCCAACGGGTTGCCTAAAAAAGAAAAAAATGAGAATAAAGTTTATCATATTAAAAACCGGCAAATTCAATGTGAGCATACTTTCGCCACTATCAATTGAGCAAGTTAGCATGAACATTTATGGGAGAAGACACAAAAACAATTTTAAAAATGTGTAAAAGTGGCCTTAAGCAACAGCAGCAACGAATTGAACAATAGTCACACAAAGGCCATGGTGAGATTACATACAACAACATCCAAGTAAAGTTAAAAAACATACTTAACAACAAATTGTTTGAAAATTTAAAAATGTGAAAAGCCTTTGATGCGACAAGCTCGACTTTGTAAAAAACAACAAATAGATCATCAAACTCTATATTGATTCTATAGTTACCAACGCTAATACAACAACGAGGTTATAAACAACAATACGAAAATACAAAAAACTCTATCATGTCGATATTACTTAAAAAAAACAACACATCATTATGAACAAAAAAGGACCAAGCTGAATGAAAACAAATTGAAGGTGAAATTATTAGCAAGCAAAAGAATCACAGAAACAATAAAACAAAACCTAGCCAAGTTGAAACTAAGCAGAAGCACAATAGCGAAAGTTGACCATGTAAATCACATCATTTGAACAACAAAACCTAAGCTAATCAAGTAATCATGTTACAAAACAACGGTAACAAGAAAGCATTACCCATGTAAATCACATCATTTAAACAATAAAACTCAAGCTAATCATGTTAAAAAAAAACAACTGTAAAATAAAGAAAAGAAATCAACATTAACCATTAAACAGCAAAACAACAAACTGTTGGAAAATTATGGTCAATAATGGGTTTGAATGACAATTGATGGTCATCAAATATACTAATGGGGCTTTAAAGCAAGATTAATGTTTGGTCATATGTAACGACCAATTTAATTATATGTTAATGAGCCATTAGTAGGATTGATTGTGATAATTAATTGGACCAATTTTCTTTCATCCTCCTCACCTATATATTGAGAGCTCTTCTCTCATTTCATGATACCCGAAAAATACACAACTCAATACTCCTCTCCTTTTGTGTTACCATTTATATTTCTTGTGTATCCGGTTCGTAATAGAGTGAAGGCACGATTTTGGTTCGCCTTGATAACCCGTTTGTGCTAACGGGGTTATCCGTTGTTGTTGTATCCTGGGAGATAGACGTTCACGATTCTCAAGCACCGTGGAGAGGACGAATCTGTCTTAAGGAAAGTGTGAACATCACACGCCTCAACATTTTCCTTGTTTGTGTTTTTTGAGTCTCCACATCCAAAGATTTATGGTATCGATTCATTACATGTTTCATGTTTCTATGTTATGTTATTTGTCTCTAATAGCACTATATACACCATATATACAACAATCTTAAGACAGATCCTTTTTTGTGTTGCTATTAAAGATTTACCGTGTTCAATTCATGCTAGAAACAATAGAATGAAACTTGACTTTTGAGATTATTTATTAATATCGTTGGTGTTAAAGAAAACTAAAACTGTTGCATTGAGAACGTCACTTGTAATGTAGTTATTATTACAATTTTACATGCGAGTAATTGATGGAGAGTTATAGTATTGAGAAACTAAACTGCTTCACTTCCCTAGTCAAATGATAGTTATTTATATTGCTTATGACTAGTTGACTGCAATTACACTTGAGTTTTTTTTTTAGCCGTGTAACACTTTGGTCCTTTGGTGTTTTGATATAATTTGAGGGAATCAAAACCAGAATGCTTTGCCACTTAAAATTGTTTATTGCATCTTTTTAGAATTAGTCTGTATATGATTAATTAGATGTTGAATGTTTAGACGGTGATGGTTTTTGCTATGTTTTTGTTTCTTTGGTCAAAGCATTTACTGAAATTTAATAATAACTACGTGACTTAAATGTGAGTTATTGGATGATAAATAATATAAACTATTATGGTTTTCTAAAATAATTGAGAGTGTTATATGTTAATGGTTTCTATCGTTACATACATTGGGAAAACTTGGAACTAGACTACTTTAACTCTTTAGTAAAAGATTTTGATAGTTGTATTTAGTGGATAAAGATTAAAAGCTTTTGGTTGCAACCTATTTTAGTGATGGTATACTAAAAGATAATATGTATACTGTACATGCAATTTTAAGAGTTTATAGTTAAGTGATCTCGATGGAAATATGAGAATCATATTTGGTTGCTAAATATTAATACGTGACCCATGTAACTGGAGGACCAAACGAGTAATAGTGATCGCATAACTAGTTCTGTGGTAAAAGAAAACAATGTTTGAAGTTGCATGCAACGTATTGATTTTACGGTTGTAATGTTTGAGTTGAAAGTTTTTATAAACTTATTGAAACATAAACCACAAGCTGGTTGTAATGTTTGGTTCTGAATTTTTTGAAATATTATATTATGATAAGAACAAGAGAGTGTGCAAAGCAGTTGGCCGAAATCTTGCCATGGTACTGGTTTGTGTAACTAGTATTTGTTACATCACTAAATATTGTGATTAAACTCATTCTTGTGAAATGAGAATTTTGGTGTTAATTGGAATCCAAAATATTTGCTATCACTACTATGCACTTGTGAGAAAAAGTGCGTTGTTCGCATAGTAAACGAATGAATTTTGATTCCAATTCCATTATGATGCACTCTAAGACTTTAAACTTTAAATTTGGAAAGTTTGAATCGAAATTGGTGAACCGTTTGGTCACAAAGTATTTTGGTACAACAATTCATTTTGGAGAATTTGTTGTCACAAATGCGCATTCGTGGGAAATGCGTTGTTCACGTGGTAAACATTAAATAGGTGAACCATTTGGTCACGTTATTTATTTTGGTACATCATTTCCGTTTGGACTGGTATGTTGTCACAACCTGTATGTCATGGAAAATTGTATTTTTCACATGGTAACAAATGAGTTTTGAATCTATTTTTTTTTGTTGATTAGGTAACAATGAAACATCTTAAACTTGATTTCGAAAAAAAAATAAAAAAAAATGTTGAGCTTAAACGGAAGAATTAAATTATCGCAGTTTTTATTTTAGCACAACATTTTTTCCGAGCGGTTTATAAATTTTTTTAAATGCTGATATTTGTGTTACTTGGATGTTTTTTTTGGTACAACATTTTTTGGTTGTTATAATACAAAATTATGTATTATTTTGTATAATGTTCAACGCAAAATTTTTTGTTTCATTTGGTGCAAAATATTGTGGCAAAGTAGTGCCTATTTAAAGTTGTTTGGTGCGGTTTCGTGCAACTAGTTTTGAACATGAGAATAAACAAGTCGCTCGATTTTGTATCGAATATTGGAAGTTTGGATGTTGCAAATATTATGTTGTGAATATTGGTGCAAATAATCAAACTACTTGTTATTCTAGAAAGATGAATAATCGTCAAGACTTGTTATAACTCATATTGCTAATAATCATATGTAAGAATGAAAATGTGTTAAATATAACCGTGTGGGACATTGTGAAATGTCAAAGATGAACACACATATAGATGACAATGAATTACGTTAGTTTATGTAACTAACTTGAACGGTGTGATTGTCATCCAATGTGAGATATTGTCCATTTGGTAAGTTGGACATATTTTGGTTGTGTAAAATGGTTACACATTGATTTTACGTGATTATAATCACATAAAAAATTGTGATAACCATATAATGACGAGATTAAATGTGATTATATATATAATCACAAGTGAATTTGAATGACATGTTATAAGTGTAGGACTTACACATATAACTTATTGGATCCTCCTAAAACGTGTGTTGTTTAAGGTGGTGATTTGTCTAAAAGAAGAATGTTAGAACATAAAGCTAAGAGTAATCAGAATGATGCATCTTCTGTCATAAGCTTGATTCCTTGGTCTATAGCATGCTAGATTTGGAATCCGTTAATTATGATATGGAAAATAATTGACATAAGACATTCAAAAGGTTGCATACACTAGTATGAAACTTGTGAGGTGACAAATTACTAATGATCTTGGTGTCATATCCATGTGAGAAAAATCTTACAAACAAGATTAATATATTGAAAGGGAGAACCTTGATACAAAATTCTTGAGATAAATTCCATGTGGGGGATTCCGGCCTAGCTAGAGTTCAAAAGGACATCAACAAACATGAAGTTCTTGCCTATTTGGAATACTCAAGAATTGCTTGGAGCATGATATACTTAAAGAGTTGAACGAAACTCGAATTTGTACAGACATATTATGTCGATACGACAACTACTCTCAGTATGAGTTATCCCTATTGACAATGCGAAGTCATAGAATAACATAATGGATCCGCTTGCGAAATGCTAAATGTAAGAGTTAGTTATAAAGTCGTGAAGAGGAATGGGACTAAAGCCCTTGATAGTTTATATGAAGGAAAACCTAACCCAGCTGACTGGAGATCCCAAGATCTGGGTTCAATAGGACAACCTAATCGTATAAACTGAGGTCACTGTGGGGGAGTAATAAACTCCACATTTATTTAAGGGAGTTAGTAAAACTTCCGAGTCCATTCCTATTACAATGACAATATGAGGTTAAGCATATGGCTTTTAATGATTAATTGACAATCACCTATGTGAGGGAGAAGTGGGGTCGCTTCTAAGGGAATTGTGGGGGCGCAATTCTTAACAGCTCTCGCAGAACCAGGCTAATGTTCATGACCAAAACGAACATAACTATGAGAACCAAAAAGTGTCAAGGAGATATTTGTGTGAATATATATTGTCGTCTCCACAAACATCGTCAAACAATATAAACAAAGCAAGTAAAACCTAATCGAAGTATACCTTTCTGCAAAAGATTGAGAATGAGAATAAAAGCATAAGAATAAAGAAAAATTTCGGAGACAAAGCCATGGCGGCGGCTGATAGTTGATTTACAAAGTGATATATGTATTGAGGCACAACTACGTTGGTATATATAGCAAAACCCTATATATGGTCAAACCAAGGTCAAAATAAGTGATAAAACCTGATAGGGTGCCATAAATGATACACCACCAACTACCATTGTTATGTATTGAAAGAAGAGATAAAAAAAAATGAAAATGAAAAGTAATATTGTTCTATCTCTTTTTGTAAGAAAAAAGAGATCAAATGATATGTGTTTTGCAAAGATTGCACATCTATGTTTTCTTTTGTGAGGAAAATTCAAATGCATACTCTTATTTTGGTGCATACAAAGGGACAAATCCCCACCATCCATCTATTTTAATCTAATGGTGGAGATTAACCTAAGATTAAATGGGAAACATAAGTCCATGTCTTTTTTTCTTCCTTTTTCCTTGTCTTTTTAATTATTATTTCTTTTTTCTTTCTTTCCTTTTTTCTTTCTTTCTTTTTTATTTCTTTTCTTTCACGCTAGATTGTTTTTTTTTCTTTTTCTTTTTCTTTTTTTTGGTCTTTTTTTTAAACGTTTTTTTTCCTTTTAATCCACTTTTTTTTCGCTTTAATACATTTTCGTCATTTTTAATACGTTTTCGTCCGTTATTTTACGTTTTTGTCTGTTTTCGTACGTTTTCGCCCGTTTTCATATATTTTCGCCCGTTTTCTTACGTTTTCGCCCGTTTTCATACGTTTTTGTCCGTTTTCATACGTTTTCATCTGCTTTCTTACGTTTTCGCCCGTTAACGTCTGTTTTCATATGTTTTCTTACATTTTCGTTCGTTTTCATACGTTTTCGTCCGTTTTCATACGTTTTCGTCCGTTTTAATACATTTTCGTCCGTTTTCTTTCGTTTTCGTCTATTTTTCATACGTCTTCATCCGTTTTCAGACGTGTTTTTACGCTTTCATACGTTTTCGTTCATTTTCTTACATATTCGTCCGTTTTCTTACGTTTTCATTCGTTTTCATACGTTTTCGTTCGTTTTCATCCGTTTTCTTTTGTTTTCGTCCATTTTTCAAACGTTTTTGTCCTTTTCATACATGTTTTTACGCTTTCATAAGTTTTCTTCCGTTTTCATACATTTTCGTTCGTCTTCTTACGTTTTCGTCCGTTTTTTCATTCGTTTTCGTCTGTTTTTAAATATTTTTTGCAATTTTTAGACGTTTTCATATGTTTCTTAATATCACAAGTGAAATATTCTGAATATCACAAATTATATTCTGTATCACAAGTGATATTCAGAATATCACAAGTATTGTGAATATCACAAGTGATATTCTGTATATCACAAGTGATTTTATGTGATATGCAAAATATCACAAGTGATACTATGAGTACTATAAATGATATTCTAGATATTATAAGTAATATTCTGTGATATTCAAAGTATCACAAGTGATATTCTGAATATCATAAGTGATTTTCTGTATTTGACAAGTGATTTTCAACAAATGTTTTCTAACATGAAAATCACAAGTGATATTTAGAATATCACCATTGATATTCAGAAAAACACAAGTGATATTCTGAATATCAATTGTGATATTCGGAAACGTATAAAAACGGACAAAAACATAAAAAAAAAGACAAATACACATGAAACCGGACGAAGTATGAAAACGGACGAAGTATGAAAACGGATGAAAACGGACGAAAACATAAGAAAATCACAAATGCTATTCAGAATATCACAAGTGATATTCTAGATATCACTGAATATCACTTGTGATATTCAGAAATCACTTGTGATATTCAGAAACGTAAGAAAATGTAAGAAAACGGACGAATACGTATGAAAACAGACAAAAACGTATGAAAGCGTAAAAACACGTATGAAAACGGACAATAACGTATAAAAAATGGACGAAAATGAAAGATTACGGATGAAAACGTTTCTGAATATCACAATTGATATTCAGAATATCACTTGTGCTTTTCTGAATATCAATGGTGATATTCTAAATATCAATTGTGATTTTCGGAATATCTATCATTTGTGATTTTCTGAATATCACTTGTGACTTTCATGTTACAAACATTTGTTGAATATCACTTGTCAAATTCAGAAAATCACTTATGATATTCAGAATATCACTTGTGATACTCTGAATATCACAAAATATTACTTATGATATCACTTAATATCACTTGTGATATTCAGAATATCACTTGTGATATTCTGAATATCACAGAATATCACTTGTGATATTCAGAGTATAATTTCTGATATTTAGAATATCATATAATATCACTTGTGATATCCAGAATATAATTTGTGATATTCATAATATAATTTGTGATATTCAGAATATCACTTGTGATATCACTAAATATCACTTGTGATATTCAGAATATCACTTGTGATATTCTGAGTATCACAATTGATATTATGAAAATCACAGAATATCACTTGTGATATTCTGAATATCACAGAATATCACTTGTGATATTCAGAGTATAACTTCTGATATTTAGAATATCACTTGTGATATTCAGAATATAATTTGTGATATTCAGAATATAATTTGTGATGTTCAGAATATCACTTGTGATATCACAGAATATAATTTGTGATATTCAGAATATCACTTGTGATATCACTGAATATCACAAGTGATATTCTGAATATCACAAGTGATATTCAGAAGTGATATTCAGAATATCACAAGTGATATTCTTTCTGAATATCACTTGTGATATTCTGAATATCACTTGGGATATTCTGAATACCGCAGAATATCACTTGTGATATTCATAGTATAACTTGTGATATTTAGAATATAAATTGTGATATTCAGAATATCACTTGTGATACTTAGAAACATATGAAAACGTATGAAAATTGCCAAAAACATTTAAAAACGGACGAAAACGAATGAAAAAATGGTCGAAAACGTAAGAAAACGAACGAAAATGTATGAAAACAGAAGAAAACGTATGAAAGTGTAAAAACATGTATGAAAAGGACACAAACGTTTGAAAAATGGATGAAATGGAAAGAAAACAGACGAAAACGTATGAAAACGAACGTAAACATAAGAAAATGGACGAATACATATGAAAACCGACGAAAACGTATGAAAGCGTAAAAACACGTTTGAAAACGGACGAAGACGTATAAAAAATGGCCGAAAACGGACGATAATGTATTAAGAAAAACGAAAACGTATGAAAACGGACGAAAATGTATGAAAACGAACGAAAATGTAAGAAAACATATGAAAACGTATGAAAACAGATGTTAACGGGCGAAAACGTAACAAAACGGACGAAAATGTATGAAAGTGGACAAAAACGTATGAAAACGTGCGAAAACGTAAGAAAACGGGCGAAAACGTATGAAAACGGACGAAAACGTATTAAAACAGACGAAAATGTATGAAAGCGAAAAAAACGTTTATTAGGAAAAAAAACATGGATTAAAAAAAAGAAAGAAAAGAAAGAAAAAAAAACGTCTAAAAAGACAAAAGAAAAAAGAAACAAAAAAGAAAGAACAAAAAAGAACCAAAAAAAAAAAAAAAAAAAAAGAAAAAAAAAAAAAAAAAAAAAAAAAAAAAAAAAAAAAAAAAAAAAAAAAAAAAAAAAAAAAAAAAAAAAAAAAAAAAAAAAAAAAAGGATTAAGCGTGAAAAGAGAAAAAAAAAAAAGTAGAAAAAAAAGAAAAAGAAAATGAATAATAAAAAAGACAAAGCAAAAGGGGGAAAAAAACATGGACTTATGTTTCCCATTTAATCTTAGATTAATCCCCACCACTAGATTAAATTAGATGGATGGTGGAGATTTGTCCCTTGGTATGTACTAAAATTAGAGTATGCAAAATAAAGTGTCTCTTCTTTTGTATGAAAGAGAAAAGAAGAAAGAAAACTAAATAACTCTTTTGTTCTCAGAATGTTGTTGACCAAATTAGAATCTGTTTGAAATTGAAATGATAAGGAATTCTAATCTATAAGATTTAAGCGCACCAAATTTTGCGTAAAGTTGATTCTTCATTTTTAGAGCACCGGAGTTACTTTATGCATCATCGAAAATACGTCACCTATACTTTGGTGTCCAAAATGTATAACTTGCGCACCAAATTTTTCATAAAGTTGATTCTTTATTTTAATGACCGGAATTAATTTATATACCAACGAAAACACGCACTTATGGTTAAGATTATTTATGAATTGCCACTATTATTTTTGTTTAGGGAAATAAGGAAGATTGAATTGAAAGTTATTGGTTAATGAAATAATGAAGGTGAAGATATTTTGAAAATGATGATGAAATGGGATATAAAAGCCAATAAATGAGCATTGAAATTAGGTGGCTGGGGCTTATAGTCAAAAAGTGTGAGTAGTTGAAGACAGAGTCAATGCAGTTATAATTTAGTGCCTTATAACCAATGTTATAAATAGCGTGAGGCGTGGCGTGGCGGCGAAGCCAAGCCTCAAGCCTTACGAGCCATAGCGAAGCTACGGCGTTTGCTAAGGCGTGACTCAAGGCGGCATAAATTTTTTTATAGATTTATATATTTATAATTTTATATCATATTTCATACATCCCAACCTATATAAAACACAAGTTTGATTGCTATTTTTAGAGGCAAAAAATCCTCCTAAAACTCTAAAAAAATGACACCTGGAAACCCACTACTAATAGCAAGTTTTCAAAATCCTTTGAAACAAAATCGGGAGAAAAAAAGGAGATAAAATGGGGATACATTAATTTTTTCTTCAATGTCAATCAAACAATATCTCTATCATCCATATTGAATTTTCAAATTCAAATCCCCAAGTAACAAAACGCATATTCTAATTCATCCCATCCCCATTCTATACAGGCTACGACATATTCTGATTCGGTTATCTCAACCACGAAAAGATCTCACAGGCTACGACATCATCATCAAAGGTATCTTCAAAGGCATTATAACCCTAATTCCCAAAATGTTCAACTTTGATTAAGTGATTTAATATCAAATTAAAATTTTTCAATTGATATCACAAATACAAAATTCGAAAAAATTTAAATAGAATCAATTTGTGGGTTTTGTTTGCTAAAGATTTGAAGTTTATGATCAACATGTGTAAATGATTTGTGTATGTTATTTGTTTTTTTATTTTATTTTAATTGCATTGATGATATGAAAATGATGTTAGACATCTATTAATATATATGTTTCAGATAGTAGTTTGGTTGAATTGGAACTTGAGGCTACTAAGGAAGATGGTCATGCTCTTTTACTAGAGGTGACCTCACAAAGTCAGCATCAAAGCAGGCTGCCTGCTACAACCATCAAAGAAAACTTAATGAGGTTAGTTAACGTTTGATGGGTATGACATGTTTTTATCCTTTTTTCAGTTAAAGTTTCAATTTACAATCTGCACATATGAATTTTTAGATTTCTGACAATGGAAGAGTCTTTTCTACTTGAAAATCGAGCAACCCTAAGAGCAATGTAAGTCATGTTACTTAAATTATTATTTTTTGATCGGTCAATTATTAATCTAGGAAATTTTGGTTATCATTTTGATCTACCAGTAACTCTTGCTTCTTTAGAGGAGCATGCTATTGATGTTTGAGATAAGCAACTCCAAACACACCCTAAGATGATAGTTAATTCTTGTGTTTGAGTAATAGTATATGGATCACATAACCAATTTAGTATGAAGAGAAACCGAAACAACTTGTGAAAGTTTGAAACTGAAAACTATAGGATCATTGTTGCAATGCAGACTTTTGAAAGGCCAGATGATCTCAGCTACTCTTCCATTAGAGTTTTCCAAGCTTCGCTACCTTAAAACTTTGTAAGAAAAAACTATCTATAGAATAAGACAATAATGCTTAATAGTTCAATTTTTACAGAATGTTAATGATGCTTTATTTAATTTGATGCAGGGGTCCCAATCGTAACCTTCTGAATGGAACTTTTTCGGCTAAATGGGCTACCATGCAGTTGAGCAACCATACTTATTTTTAAAGATAGTTTTGTTAAAAACCTCTAAACAACTTATACTACGTTACCTCTACATTAAGTAGCAAGAGCTGGAAATGAAGAGAAATTCTGGAACTACTCAAACAAGGTTTTGATCATTGTGTTATAGATGAAAGGGGACGGACACCTTACAGGTTGAAAAGCAAGTTAGGAATACATTTAGACGTTTTATGGCATTAGACGCTGATAAATGGGATTGGAAAGCTGCCAAAGTGCCTAATCCATTGACAAATGGAATAGGGGAATCTCAACAAGCTAAGCAGGTAACTCACTCGAGTATTCAATCTTTCTGGTTAGAATATTTTTCTTCATATACAGTATTAACATTTGTAATAATTATTTTTCTACCAGGGGCATGGTTACCGAAATGATCTTTTTAAGATGGTTGCTGATTTAAAGCCAGGATTTATCAGGTTTCCAGGTAATTGGCATTTGTCTATCAATACCGCAACTTTGGCTTCTATTACTCTAGCATATGTCTACCATAGAATACGATTTTGGAACGTATATTTTATTATTATTACATTATAAATATAATATATAGCATAAATCTGTTTAGAAGGTTTTTGCATTAAAAGTACACTAGATGCGTTCCTTTTATAACCCTTTAGAGATAAATTAGACTCAAATCGAGTGTTTAATAAGTAAATGGGTCGAAAGTGCACCTCAGCAAAAACTTTAAGAATGCTCATATGTGATATTAGGTTTTGTACATTAGGTGGCAGATTCGTTGGAGGAAAATCATTAGCCAACGAGAAGTAGTCAATCCATCCAATATTCGACCTTTGGTTCAGATATTTACTGCCAATTGTGACCCATTACCTAACCCACCAATATTTTAGTAGTGCATAAGAGGTTTTTCTTTTTGTTGATTTCAGGATGTCCTTGATGGTATTGATTTTGCTAGAGGTGATCCTAAATCAACTTGGCGGTCTGTCCAAGCGTGGACATGGGACACACAAAACCATTTGGGATGGAGAAGAATAGGTTGGTTGTTTTTTAAGTATCACACTCTATTTGTTCCAGTTAATCCGATCGAAGTAATTATATCCTACTAAGCATCAGTATGTCATTCTTAGTGACTTGTGTTTGCCCGATAATGTTCTCAGGACTTTGAGGTTTTTGAAAACTCACTCGAGTATCGGGCTTTGCATCCTTTAACGGCACCAGCGCAACAGTCTTTGGTGAAGGAACATTTTGAGCCTATTGAGGAAGACGGGGATCAAAGTATTTCTGATGCAGAAGACGATCAGTCATCTGATGATGAACCTGCAAACGGTAAAAGAAAAGATGGAAAGAAAAGTCGAGCTCCAAGGTAATATGATTAAGTCCTACATTCTTTATGCGCTTATTCTAAAGGGCTTATTTTTCATTCAAAACTTTTAGACACTTTTGTTTCTGGTGATCTGGTGAATCCCAATCGTACAAACACCAAGTTTTTTTTTTTATTGTTACCTCTACCCTATATTCGTGCTCCTTTTGACACCTTACATAAATTTTCCTTATCTAACAATGTGCGGATTGTATGAAATGAAGGATGAGAGGCATGCAGAAGCATTTAATAACCGTAAATCACTTGCCAGAGAGGATGCTCTGCCACTTGATCTGTATTTGTGTGTGTTTAACATTTATAAAAAAGTGATTTTATTTCAGTAGTGTTTTTGTATACAAGTTGTTGAATGTTTTACTTGAAACAAAGAATGAATTATGATTTGAGCTAGGGGTGCAATTGAGTTTAACTTTATCGAGCCTTGAGCCTGAGCCCTGCGGTCAAGCTCAAGCTAGATATTGGAAACCTTTACGCCTGTTTCGTTGTTACATAATTGTTTTTATTTTGCAGGGGAGGGAATTTGAAGCTCTATTGGAAAACCATTGCATTAAAAGTGCGTTAAATGCTTGAATTTCCTCGGATTGTTAAAGGCTTCATGGCTCAAGTATGTTTATTTATTTATTTATCTAATGTCGGTTAATCGATTATGCCCTTATAAAATCTGCTCATTGGTGTAAGTATGGTTTTGTTGACTGCAAAACCATGCCTTAAAATACTGACCAATATATGCATTCAAAGAGATTTGACTAGCCCATTGTTTCAGTGGGTCACTTGGAGAGACCGGAGCGGTTATCCATCTACGCTAACCTATTAACCAGCCTGCCTAAAACCATAGGAAGCTTGCACAACGCAAGTGTGCATATACCACAAACAAATTCTCTATATTCATATTTATCAGTTTGCAATTTGTTCATGTCAAAGAAATTCTATTGCATACGTGCTATTCTACTTGATTTAAGCATCTAGCATATTAAAGTATAACAAACTTCTGTGTTCTACTCATTTTACATCTCACTTTCAATGTTTTCAAATTACTGTAAATTTCATTTGTATTTCTGAAAATGCAGTTGTTGCTACTAAATGTGATAATAAATTTAAGTCATGATTAGGATGTTTCAACGAATAGTTTTTATTTATTTATTTATTTATTTATTTATTTATTTATTTATTTTTTATTTTGCTTACGCACCATCAGTTGGCTAACCAAAAAAAACAATACTTATTCAATACCAAAGACAAATAAAAGAAAAAACGAAATACCTTATCACAATTGCAAATCTTATGGACCAGGTGTTTTGAATCAATGTGTTAAGTACTTAAATAGATTTATTTGTAGCTAAATCATTGATGATATTAATCAGTTATTATTACGGAATTACCTAGTTGTTTAGGGTTGGGTATCTAACGTAAAAGGGTTGGTATTTTACTTCTTATTTGTGCCGCTGGGAAATCTGCACGATAACTTACTTCTTTGGTCAGGACTTGAAAGGTTGTGAGTGTAAGCTATTGGTAAGCTATTGACGAGCTCCACCTGTTCCAGTTTTAAAACGTTCAATTAAAATGGTGCGCTTCAAAGATAATCTAGGTAGTCATTTGTCACCCCTCTCATGCTACCACCTCTACCCTATTTGCTTCTTAGTGCATGTGGTCATTGGATTTTATAACGTCCACTGTTGTTATAAATACAAGGACTCAGTTTTACATTATGAAGTCATGGACAATTGTGAACCACCCCAGTTTGACTACTTGCTTGATCTTATTTTACATCACAGTAGAGTCAAATAAGTTATATATTTTCTGCTGTCAATTTTGTACGGTTATTGTCATTTTTTCCCAAAGCAATGATGCTATATATCATTCTTGTAATTTGAGTATGTTGCAATTTAAATAATCGTATCATTCTCCAAGAGCTTAGTTTGGTATCCAATAGAAAGTGTTATTATTGAAATTATCTATGTTTTAATATGCCAAGTGCCAACATGTGTTTGTACTTTGTAGAGTTGTTTTGAGCATTTTCGGTCTATTTTTATGGTTGGGTTAGGATATTGTTATAAAAAGTGCAATGACAATTAACAAAAGTCAAGGGTAAATCTATACTTTTTCATATGGACAACTATATGTAGCTGTATCAAACCAATAGAGCAAGAAGGGTTTGAAATTGTTATGTTGGAGTAACAAAGATGACAACTATTGCAATTACACAACGTTGAAGTCTTTCATTTTCCCTTAGGGTAGTGGCAGTGGGAGGTTTATTGGCCAGCGGTGTAGCCAAACCGCCGGGGAACACCGTCGCCAGCCCAGCGGTTTGGTCCAGAGGTATGCTTCAGCGGGTATTTTTCCTTCGGAGGTATGAGCCGACCGTTGCAAAAATTGAGACGTTGGGGAGTACTTTTTGGAACGTTGGGAACTAAAAAAAAAAAAAAAAAAACTCTCCCTATATATACTAAACTAATTTATATAATTCTACCCATATAAACACAAATTCATATATACACAAACTAATTCTACCAAAAAAATGGCTTCATCATCTTCTTCATCCGACTCAATATTTATTCCGGAGGATTCGTCCGAACTATGGTTATCCGGTAGTACCCCATCAACCTTTTTAGCCGTGAACGATTTAATTGAAGACACGGCAAGCTCTACCGAAACTCGAGAGTATGTAACCCGTTTTCGTGAAAAAGCTTTACAAACCCTTATGAATGATTATTTTGTGGAACGACCAAAGTTTTCCGACGGTACATTTCGTGATAGGTTTCGTATGGATAAAAGCTTGTTTTTAAGAATAGTTGGTGAAGTTGAAGCGAGATTCGAATGGTTTCAAGAGGGCTTAGATGCGAGGGGAAAAAAAAGTTTCACGGCGTTACAAAAATGCACATCGGCCATTCGCGTTTATACATGTATCATATTTCACAATATGATTTTGAAAGCCGACCAGGTGGCAATATCACCGGTTCATATAATGGATCCGCCAGTCGCGCCAGTTTATGACGATAGTGTATTAGAGGTGTTACTCGACGAACAAATCCATTATCGTCTCCAATATGATTTTACGGAGCACGTAAATGCTCAAAACTTAGAATACCTCGATAACTAATTATTTATTTATTTTTTTAAAGTATTATGTAATTTTCTATTAATTATGTTTTTTTT
>LBNU01033367.1:93603-112431 GCA_014162995.1 Artemisia annua
TTCATTTCATGTAAATGGACGACAATACAAACGTGGATATTATCTTACCGATGGAATCTATCCTACGTGGTCAACGTTTGTTAAAGCATATAAGTATCCCGTTGAACTGAAGGAAAAGAGGTTCAAGAAGCTACAAGAGTCTGCAAGAAAAGATGTCGAGCGAGCTTTTGGTCGTCTAAAATCAAAATGGATGATTCTCAATCGTCCTCTACGGGCTATGACGGTCGAAAAGATTCGACTTCTCGTTTATACATGTATCATATTTCACAATATGATTTTGAAAGCCGACCAGGTGGCAATATCACCGGTTCATATAATGGATCCGCCAGTCGCGCCAGTTTATGACGATAGTGTATTAGAGGAGTTACTCGACGAACAAATCCATTATCGTCTCCAATATGATTTTACGGAGCACGTAAATGCTCAAAACTTAGAATACCTCGATAACTAATTATTTATTTATTTTTTTAAAGTATTATGTAATTTTCTATTAATTATGTTTTTTTTCTGAGTATTATGTATTTTTCTTTTAATTATTAATGAAATATTTATGTTTTTATTAAATTGTTTAATATAATTTATGAAAAAAAAAATTAAAAAAAAAATAATAAATTTGGTGGGGTTGGGAGGTATGAAAAATCTATGGTTGCCACTAAAAAGGGGTTGGGAGGTATGAAAAAAGTGTAAGTGAAGTGGAATGATATTATTGGTGGATTTGAGAGGTATGGGTTTTTTGAGAGACATGACTGCCACCACCCTTATTTATTTACTTTGCATCAAGTATTATATAAACGTTGTGAAAAATTATACCAATAAAAGATACACTTAAAACCCAATACATTCATATATTGTGCATCAAGTATTATATAACACCCGCAAAAATAAATAAGGTCAAAGTTGAAAATCAAACTGGACATTTATTTTGGGACGGAAGTAGTAGCTTTTTAACTTTTCAACAATACACTTAAGGTTATTTAGGTTGATTCCGGATTATTTACAAATGGCGTATTACGTTAACTTTTTATCTTTCAACATTGTCATTTACGGATTTTATATTTAAATCATCTTTTGTACTACATTTTTATGTTTCATAATAAGATATATAAACCAACAATCACATCGGTTGGGATTTAAACATTATCTTCTTATATTAGTAAATTAAAATCATAAAACTAGACCGCCCATCGGGCGGGTCTTAAAGCTAGTATGTATATATATAATACATCAAGTTTACAAAAGGCGTTACACATAAGAAATAAACTCAAAAAACTAAACTATTATTGCATTTTTCGTCATTTCTTTAAATGAAACCTTCTTCATTGGAGTAGTCGTCAAAACCTTCTTCACTCGTTATATGAGTGGTAGAGCCATTGAAATAAGTAAAAAACTTGAAATTGATTTATAAAGTTGTCATTCCCAAGCCCAAATCCCTTATATCAGTAATTCGGTAATTCAAGCACAAATACTAGAAAATCCTTTAAAAGCTTCAAAATATGGCGCCACGCCTCGCGCTAAGGCACGCCTTATCGCGCCTTTTCGCGCCTCGTCACGCGCCACGCCATAAGAAGACGCCTTGGTCTGTTTCGTAACGCCAAGTCCACGCCTCACGCCTTAGCGACGCCTTAGCGCCGCTAAGGCGCGCCTTTTAGAACCCTGCCTATAACCACTTTTTGCACACCAAATTGGCCCCATTACATGAATCGTCCCTGTGGTTGTACTAAAAGTCTAAAACTATGGATACCGTCCTTGTACTTCAGAAATTACACCAAGCGTCCTTATACTTTGCTTTTCTTAACGAATTCGTCCATGAAAGCTAAGAGCGTTACACCCTCGTCGTTAACTGTTATCAAGTGACCCATGTGAGGGTTTCCATTTCCCCCCATTTTCATAACTTTCATTAGTTATAATTCTTACAACAAATCATTTTAGTAAATGGGGTCTCATCTACTTTTCACTGAAAAGATTGAGAAAGAACAAAACTGAAGAGGATAGCTGAGATGATCTTGCCTATATGGCTATATTAGATGATCAAAACACCGAAGACCATGCATTGAAACAGGCCTTGATTCCAGAAAGGTTTGGTGATTCTTCCCACTTGATCGATTGCAGTGGCTGAATTTGGAGGACGGTTGATTCACGAGTTACGTGGGAAGTTCAGTCACGGAAGACCATCAGGTTCACTTGCTTTTAAGATCAGTAGTTGATGTTAGAATCTCTGCTATGTACCTTTTGATTGTATGTAAAATACTTTTTCAAGATGTTGCTAATTCTGATAACAGAAAATCGATATATAATATAGGAACAGAAACATATGCGACAATGCAAACGCAAGAGCCTAGACTGAACATGGTACCTCAACTGTTTATGTTTCCAACCACCCTATCCAATTGGAGAAAAGAAATGTAGAAGGAATGTTAAACGATTTGATATTAGCTAATATGAGTATAACTAACAAACTTGTAGTTAGGAGCACCTTACAGTGAGCTAAATCAAAAACATAAGTTACCATAACGTTAGATTCAAATGTGGCATTTCATCAAACAATTTGAGGTCAACAATTGGTGTCACTCGAGAACTCGAAAAAAAAAAAATTGGTTATAACATCCACTGATACGCTATTTAGGTCTTAGGGTTTTACGCTAATTTGTCTTATAAATACTCTTATAATCATTTATTATAATTAATCAATCAAAGTTTATGATAAACAAATCTCTAATTCTTTTCTTCTAATTTCTGACGGAGCCAGCACACGCTTGAAGTAGTGCCCTATCCCGATACAACCCCTAACCGGGTCGTATCAATTGGTGCTTTCATCGAGAGCTCTCGTTGAGGGAGTTTTTGATTAGGGTTTCAATCTAAAAAAAAAAATAAAAAATAAAAAAAAAAAATAAAAAAAAATAATAATACTGTTCATCGACCACTATTCATCGAGGGTACTGTTCATTCGGAGCACTATTCATCAGAAAAAAAATTTTTTTTTTTGAGTTATTAATCGCTTGAGTATTATTCATGGCATCTGGCGGCAGCGATCAGGACGTGGAATACGCACTTTCTAAGCTCTTGCAAATGGGTATGGTGGCCGAATATGAGAGTGAGTTTATGGTACTTGCAAATCGAGTAACAAGGATCTCTGAAAACTTACTTAAGTCGTTTTATATCTCCGGACTTAACATGGATCTACAATGTTTACTCTTACGGTCAAATCCCAAAACTCTAAACGAAGCTTTTTCATTGACCCGTGCGGCGGAAACACGCTTTGCAAACCTAGATATATGGGAATTTTTGAGGTCCAATCCTTTAACTTTGGGAGAAGACTTCTTCAAAGCTCGTATCACCGAGGTTCGTTTTGAGACAATTGCAAAGGAAGAGAAAGAGCAAATCGTTGAAAAGCAAATAGATGACATTCTACCATTGGCGGGTGAATTTGCTTCACCTAAGGCTGAAGGGTCATTGAATGCTAATGAGTATATTAGAGTGGAAGAGGTTGTGGGTGGTGGCGAAGTGCTTAAGGTTGGCGAGGCTGAGTTGAATAGAGTGATATCAACACTTAAGGATGGAGGTGGTAAATTTGATAGTCGTTTGGATGAAATAAATTTGAATTTAAGCGAGGAATTAGCGGACTTTCAATCTGCATATTCTTCATATCACCTTGAAGGCAAGGTGATTTTTGAAGGAGTGGGGAGTGTTACGGCATGGGTAGCGGAAGATGGAAGAATGGTGTTGTGTTATGTCCAAGGCAAAGGGATACGAAAGAAGAAAAAGGCGAAGGTTGCAATTCAAAGAAGATTATGGGATCCCGGATTACGCCAATGTTGCAGGAGGATGGACTACCCAAATGACTCAAGAAGTCCAAACGTATGGCATAAAGATTATGTCATATAATCTATCTTTATTTACGTGTCTTTGTTTAGGACTGTTTTTATGTTTATTTCGGAAAGTCAATTAAGAATGTTTTAGGACAACACCTTGAGGGCAAGGTGGTTTTGAAGGAGTGGGGAATGATACGCTATTTAGGTCTTAGGGTTTTACGCTAATTTGTCTTATAAATACTCTTATAATCATTTATTATAATTAATCAATCAAAGTTTATGATAAACAAATCTCTAATTCTTTTCTTCTAATTTCTGACGGAGCCAGCACACGCTTGAAGTAGTGCCCTATCCCGATACAACCCCTAACCGGGTCGTATCATCCACCGAGGTGGAAAGCCTTGTGTGGTAACAGGTAAGCTCGAAAGCTGTTCCCGTCCCTGTCAGGGGAGATGCCAACCATCTCTCCTTCTTATGAACACACTTGGTCTTTTTCAAGCCCGGTTTATAAACGTATGTTTTTATTGCTCTTTATCTGATGTGGGATAGGAATTATATTCTTTTTTACTTATTGCTTGGTGGACTTTCAGTATGATGAAAACACAGCATCTAAAGTTTAGTGAAAAATAAGTACATAATAGATAACAAGACCCTCGTCATTGGCATTTAACATCTCATTTTAATTGTATTTTCTAGGGTGAACATGATTTAGTTTGGTGGATTTGGGTTTCATAAATATGAAATTAATCGATTTTGGTCATTTATGGTTTAACATTTTCAAGTTTTTAGTGGGTTAGTTATTTGGTTTTTGGTTACCCATTAATGTTTAAGCTTGACTCAGTTCGACGAGGATTTTTTTAATTAATTTATTTGTTAATATTTTTATTTTGCAACAATGGGTCCTTTTTTGTTTATCCTTCTTACTTTCAAGCCTAATATTAACAAAACTAATGTAGCCAAATTAAGATTATAAAAACTTAATTACTTAAATATTTATGATGAAAAGATTGTTGAATCATATTTTGTAGCGTGTATACGATGTATTTATGAAAAAAAAAATGGTTATGAATGAAGTTTGGAGGGTAAGATTAATATATGTTAGGAAAAAAAATACAATATATCCGTTCGAGATTTATAAAAAAGGGAAACTTGATGTCACGGGACACTCATGTAATACAATCAAAAAATTTAAATTTCTTATCGTCAAGATTGCACCATTTCACATATCCTATGTCACAAATTAAAAGGAGGGACAAGATAAACATGACTGGCGTGATAGTTACTTGGACAATATACCAAGTAGATGAGAAAAAGGGCAAAGTATGATTATATCGCATGCATCGTCAGTACTAGTCTCCTTGACAAATATCATTAGTTGTCGCGTGTGTGTGTGCGCTTTTTAATTGAACCAAAACTATTTCGATATTGAGCTCAAATTAAAAAGGATCTATTTTGGAATCAATGGTATAATTTTTACTATATGAAAAACTAAAAAATTAATGATGTCGAGTCGGCAGTGTAACATGAGAAAAATAGAATATAAACATTTTATTTGTTATTTGTTGTGTCTTCTTTTAGGCAAAAACACAAGTAGATTTTTAAAAAAACTTATTTAAAAAAAGATATATTTTAGAACATGTTTTTATCAAATTCCAATCTAAAAAATGCTTACTTAAAAACAACTTATTAATACTTATTTTCTATTTTAATTTTAAGCAAATAAAAAAAAACAATCTCAAGCAATATTATATTCCAAATGTAACCAACAATCACCAACATTCCAGAGTTTTAGCCGAATTTCCAAATCTGGTAATTGGTGGTTCTTAGTTAATAACATATGTCAAATGAAAGCACAAGTGTTTTTTATGGCACCATATTGGTTTTTATCATTTATCTTGACCCTTGGGTTGACCAGCCGTGTAAGCTCAAACCCTGTTCTAAGGTTTTGGCTCTATCTATACAAACAGACCTCAAAAACACACCAGGAACCAGATTCAAAAAACGAGTAGCAAAGAACTAACAACAACCATGGCTTTATCTCCGAAAAGTTTCTTTGTTCTTATGCTTCTACTCTCGTTCTATGTTACACAAACGTAATTTTCATGTTGTTGTTGTTTTGCTGTTATCTGTTCAATGCCCATTTTTTTTTCTAAAACATGATTAGCTTAGATTTTCTTGTTTAAATGATGTGATTCACATGTTCAATTTTCTATAAAATTAAACTGAATTTGTCAGTTTTGTTAAAATAAAACTTATTTTATTTATATTTTTTTAAGGCAAGCTGTTGGAGAAAATGGAGATGCTATAACAGGATACCCATCCGCACCCACCACCAAGTAAATTTCTTATACTTAGAAGTTTAATTTTATACTTGGTGATTAGTGCGGATGGGTAGCATGTTATAGCATCTGCATTTTCTCCAATAGGTTGCCTATTAAAGTTTGTTTCTATAAAAAACTGACAAATTTGGTTTAACTTTATAAAAAACTTAACATGTGAATCACATCACTTAAACAACAAAATCTTAGCTAAAAAAAAAGAAAAAAAAAACTTGTGAATCACACCATTTAAACAACAAAATCTAAGCTAACATGTAAAAAAACACAACGGAAAAAAAAATAATATTAAATAAAATTTTTGACCAGATAACAGGAAAACGACAACAACATGAAAATTACCATTGTATAACAGAGAACGAGAGTAGATGCATAAGAACAAAGAAACTTCTCTGAGATAAAACCATGGCTGCTATTAGTCTTTGCTATCATTTTTAGAATCTGGTTCATGGTGTGTTTTTAGGTCGGTTTGAGGCACAACTGTTTGTATATATAGGGCCAAAACCCTAGAAAGGGTCTTGAGCTCACACGGCTTGTCAAACCAAAGGTCAAGATAAATGATAAAAACCAACTGGGTGCCATAAAAAATACTTATGCTTTCATTTGCCATATGCTATTAACTAAGAACGACCAATTCCCAGATTTGTAGATTTGTGTGTTGTTAAGAATTAGGTGATGACGGTGTAGGCTGATTTTTGTAACGAGATCGTCGAGATGAAATTGGTGTCATTAAATCTTGAGGTGATTTGTTTTGCTCCATTTGAGATGAAGAGAAGTAAAAGTCTGTTGTGAAAAATGTATAAGATTCAAGATATATTTATTGAGTAGATTTTGGGTTTAGAATATGAAAAAGTAAATGTTGGTTGAAGGTTATAAATGTAAAGCCAATTTGAATTTCAAACATTTAAAGAAACAAGATTACTCAAAAATGTGTTTTTGATGAAACACGTTTATCTTTATCTGTTTTGATGAAACACTTAATTAATGTGCTGCTCAAATTTTTCATGTATGATGAAACAGTTCAATTAATAAATGTGCTTAATAAATGTGATGCACAAATGTATTAAATAAATGTTCCGATCAAACATTTATTGTTGGGTTATTGGCAAAAAAACGCATCATACTTGCCACTTTTTGTCATTGTATGTAGCGTCCTTTATTTTTTTTGATTGTAGCACTAACCTTTCTAAATTGTGTCATTGTGTGTACTTTGTGACTTTTTAGCCATGTGAAATGACCATTTTACCCTTCAAAATTTGAAAAAAGTAAGGGTAAAATGGTCACAAAGTAAACACAATGGCACGATTTAAAAAAGTTGGTGCTACAATCAAAAAAAATAAAGGACGCTACATACAATGACAAAAAGTGGCAAGTATGATGTCTTTTTTTGCCAATAACCCTTTATTGTTCTGCTCAATTAATAAATGTGCTGATGAAACATTTTTGTATGTATCGTAATTCAATTGTGTTTTGTATGTATCAAAATTTGTTGTATAGATGTGAGGTATTTATAAAATAAAGTGAGGGTATAAAAAAGAAAAAAAATAATAAAAACAATAAAAGCTTGACCAACCATTGGTTGGATTTTTTCGGATAGCACAAGTAAAGAGCTGAGTTCCAAAAGGAAAAAGAATCGCATCTTACTGTATGAAGGGTGTTGTCTATGTTTATGTCTTTCTGATAGAAAAAAGAAATATTGCATCAGATCAAATGGTACTGTGTGTTTTTGCAATAAAAAAAGTAAAGAAAGATTGCATCATATCTGTGTTTCTCTTTTGTATGAAAGAGAAAAGAAGAAAGATATATAGTAATGTGTTTTTGCAAGATAGAGAAAGAAAAGTAAGACTAGGCACATCGGTGCCGTGAGCCCCTCACAAAACCCAAATGTCACGCGCCACCCGTGATGTGGTCACCATCACTCACGCGTGAGGAAGCTCAAATCCGGCTCACAATGGTGAGCGAGTTACATTTCGGGCGATGTGTAATTGTGTGCCCCCCAAAACTTAAATGAATAGTAACCATTAAAAATAAAAATAAATCTCAAATTTTCTAGTTAAAACAAAAGTATAAGGAGTCATCTTCATTGATCTTTAAAACGAAAAACATACAACCTTACCCGAGACCTCTGTATGAGATCTTGAAGCCGAAAACAAATGATTAAAAGTGTTTGTATGATTGATTCAGTTCATGTGTGTGTTCGTGTCATTGTTGCCGCGACATAAGAACAAGACAAGAGGCTTGAGGGTGTTTTGATATACATTAAAAGTGATATAGGGACTATTTGTTGCTAAGTTTCAACAAACAAGAATCACTGTGGTGTTGTTAAAGATTTGGTTTTGTGATGTTATACATGGGTAAGTGATAAAGATTTGTTAGGTGAGATTATAAAAGTGTTTGTTTATAATAAGTAGGTTGATCGGTGAGGATGTCTAAACAAAACAAAATACTCCCTGCAACACAAACCGTCAACAACGTAGGACTTTTCGAGACAATCCCTCGACACCGGTCCGGAAGGAACATTTGGTCTCCGAAATACTCCGCTGGCAACTCAACAACAACAAAATCAACTTCCAACCATTCCATTTTAGTTTACGTTTTTTTATTTATCTATGTAGTGTTTATGTTTTCAATTTTGTATGTGTATTTTTTTTATTTTTTAATTTATTTTATTTCTATATGTTTTTATTTTATAAATAAAAGTTTATTTTTAATAAATAAAAAAATGGTTTGACCGGTGAGAGTTGGTTTCATTGATGTGGGTGAATTGTGAGAGAGTGAGGGTGAAAACTTTGAGAGAGAAAACCGATGTGTCACTAATGTGTCGTATGAGAATGAGTTTTTTTCTAGTGAGTAGTGACTGATGTGGATAGTCTAAGAACTTTAGCAATTACCACTATCTAACCATTCCTCCTTTTAACATGGGAAGTGATTTGCACACTCCTAAAAATGATTGGCACACTCAAATTTTGAGTGTGTTGACATTTATACCCTCACATTGTTTGGACTTATTCTTATCCTGTAAGGGTATAAATGTCAACACACTCACATTTTGAGTGTGCCAATCATTTTTGGAAGTGTGCAAATCACCTCCCTTTTAACATACATCAAAATATTCTCTCATTCATAACTCAAACCAAAACACTTTATTAAAACCCGCCAATTTAACTTTTTTTTTTTTATTTATTTTTTATTTTTTTTAAAGTAACTAACTTCTCATTCATTAAAATAAAGATACAAATTATATTAAAAATAAATAAAATAAAACAGTTTCTAACTTTCTAACTTTTACAAAAAAAATTACATTACAACAAATTACAAACTTTCAAAGTTATATATGTGAAATCAACCAATTATTTATTTTTGTTTTCACTCTTGGGTAGAGAAAGAGAAATTATCAGGACATGAGCTGCTAGAGTGGTTGAATCTCGTCTCAGCGCCAAAAGAGCTCGCCGACTTTGTTAAAAAGATACCCTGGAGTCCTGGACCATCCACGGCCCTCTCAAATGAGCATCTGAAGTAACACAAGAAAGAAGTTTAGGATATTTTGAAGAGTTTTTTTTTTTCTTGCTTTGGGCATATATATCAACATAGTTCTAGAAGGAGTGCGATGTGTATATACTGAGCTCTGCTACATTAGTGGCTAAGTGGTACCCTGGAGGTAACCTTAGAAAAGAGGCCTGATATATTTGGTTGGCGCATTTAGTATTGAGAAAAGCAGCTGTTTTTTTGGTTCTTTAGGTATGTTTAGTAAATGTATAAATCTCCCAAAATATGCAAATGTAGTAATTTTGTCCGGATAGTAAGCTTTTATCTATAGACTATAGCCATGATGAACTTCTCTTAAATAAACATTTTGTTGCTAAGCACCCACTATAATTGCAAAAGATAATTTGGTTGTTTTTTTATGGTTATGCTATATGCAATCTTGAATACATTCTGATAACAAGTAGCTTGTTGATGTGCACAATTCTTATTAATTTGAATGAATTTCCAACTACATTTGCCAAAATGCGCTTAAATCTAAATACCAAATTGAGAGCCTAGGTTTACATGACTACATGCTTCAACATCAGCTGTTATATAAAACTGCATGTATTAGTTGCAAGTAAACTAAACCCACGAGATATTATTTAATAGAAATGGACTATCCATAGGATCAAAGAAACTGTGAGATTGTGTGAGTGTTCAATTGAGTGTCTACTATTATCACACTTTCTTTTTACAAAACTAGGTGTAATACTTTGTGTATACATGGTTTTGACATAAAAGTTTAATTTGTATTAAGTTTATAGGTAATTGCATACTATTATATTGTATGTACTGATCTTAACTTCATTTTTTGTTCGTGTAATTGTTTAAAACGCATGTGCTAACAGGTGACCTTTATATGGCCAATGGTAACTCAACTAAAACTACCGTTTTTGACCAAACAAAACTTTCGGAGTTTCATTATAGTATAATTCGACGAAAAGTTGTTTGGACTAAAACAACCTCTTTAGACTATGAGATTAATTGATATTAAATACATAACTGAAATAACAAAAAGTGGAAGAATGATATATTAAAATCAAGGAAAAATTCCTTCAAAATGCATCATAATTGCAACAAATGTTACTTCCGTGTATTGAACAATTTTTTTTTTTCTTATATGGATACTAAACTTTCATTTTTTGGTCTTTTTGACGTTTTTGCCCCTTAAATTATTAAAAATTTAAGGGCAAAAATGTCACAAAGTGCATCAAAAAGACAAAAAAATGAAAGTTCAGTACCTATATAAGAAAAAAACTTATTCAATACACGAAAGTAACATTTTTGGCAAATATAATACATTAATAGGTATTTTGCTCTAAAATCACATATTGTATTTACTAAAGAAACATTGTTGAGGAAATGTAATTTGGATATGAATCTTATATAAGGAATTCATTCAAAGTCTTTCTTGTTATTTACTAAATCATACACTAAACAATGCATAAAGATATTGCTAATTATAATAGTTCTCATTTATATCGATCAATGTATGTTGACCTGCTAAAACTCTAATTTTTTAAGCAAGCAGTAAATGTGCTAGTTATGATAGAGCTTTGAATAAAACCATTTAGGTAGTTGTATGCATTAAAGTAGACTTTGAAACCATTTAAGTGGTTGTAAGCATTAAAGTAGACTTTGGGTGATTCTCAACTCTTTTGACCTGAACGCCTTAGCTATCCCATTTGGCCTAACTGAGATAAAAGACAACACATTTGATCAATTCATAAGTAAATGTGTGTCGATTGCCTCCTCTTTAAATATGCATTGCATGAGCATACCGATGAAAAGAGGACGAAAAGAGGAGTCCAACGGATCCAGGCCCGCCCCATGAACCGACCCGAGTCTCTTCGAAACCGCCAGCCAAAGTATTGATCGAATTATACAAAAAAAATCTGGTAGAGAATCAAGTTACAGGACTTAATGAGGCATATTAAATAACAACTAGGCATATGGTCTAAATGGTAGAGGCGTTGATCATGCAAAACAAGAGACCCAGGTTCGAATCGTATGAAAAGCCAATTTTTAGTATTTATTTCGGCGCCCAGCAGCCTCGTAAGCAACGCGTGGCGCCACATCAGCTTCCACGTTAGCGTAACACACGCCGCACACGCGCTGGCACACGCCTAGACGCTCCCGACATATGCTGTGCGGCCAGGCACGTGAATGAATCAGAGGCTACCACATGGCAATTGTAGGCAAATGGAGAAAAACGCCAGCTTAGTACCGTTGTAGTTCAGGGATATGACTTGTAATAGTTTGTAACTTAAGGGGGCTGTTTAGAAATGCGTAAAACACTAGTAAGGGCCAAATATGTAACTTATGGGTACACAACCTCAACTCTTATTCTCATTCTATCTTCTCTTCCTCTATTTATTTATTTATTTTTTCTTTCTCTAGTTTTATTGTTAAGTTTTACAGGTTGTATTTGAAGATTTTTTTTTTAGATTTTATATAAGTTATTGTTTTATTTGCAATGATTTTTATTTTCTTTTAATCACTTTTTTATTTTTATTAATCTTTATACAAGTCTACAACTTTTTATAAAAGAAATTTTGTGAAATCTTGAGTTCATAGTGTCGGTTATTTTACACTTTAGGTACACACTCATATTCACATATTTATTTATAAATGTTTGTATCCTTATTTAGTTTTTACTTGTTAAAAATACTTAAAAAAAATTGTAACTTTATTTTATAAAATCCAAGAAAAAAAAACAGTTTTCTTTAATTTTCAGAAAAAAAGATCCTTTTTAAGTTTATTTATTAAAAAAAATCAAATTTTTTTTTGGAAAATAGTAAAAATCATCAAAAAGAATATTTTTAAATTTTCTGGTAACTCCTCGCTGTTTTTCAAAGCTAGTATAAATTTTTTAGATTTTTTGGAACATGTTTACTTTTTTATTTTGACGTATGGGCTATTTTAGTCATTAAAATCGAGAAAAATACTTCTACACTTCTGAAAATTTATTTTAAGTTTCTGTCATTTTTCTAGGGTTTCTGTAAATTTCTGATTGCCTTTACTACAGCAATACATGCCTTAGAACATCACCATAGGGTGTTTAATTACTCCGTCACTTCTCGGCTTGCATTTACTTTACTTGAAGTTATTAAAGAGATTTTCTCGGCTGTGATGAGTTGAAGGTGTTAGATATTTTGAAATAAAATTAAGCATTGTCTTATGCATCAGTTTCCAAATTGTAGGCCGCAACATCTTTCATGGTACTCTTGGACTTGGAGCTGGGAAAAGCTTCTGATAAAAAAAATATCTTACTTCTCTTGAAAAAAAAACAGTTTCAACTACATTTGCCTTTTGATTTACTTCTGATAATTTTTGTTGTTTTGATGCAATGACTAGATTTTATTTTTAAATCTAGTCTTTGCATCAAAACAACCAAAATTATGGGAAGTAAATCAAAAGGTCAGTGAAGATGAAACTGCTTTTTTTAAGAGTAGTAAAATATTTTTTATCGTAAGCATTTTCCAGCTCAAAATCTAAGAGTACCAGTAAAGATGCTGCAGCCTGCAATTTGGAAACAAATGCATAAGACAATGCTTAATTTTGTTTCCAAATATCTAACACCTTGAATTCACCAAAGACAAGAAAATGTCTTTTAACACCTTTAAGTAAAGTAAAAGCAAGCCCATAAGTGGCGGGGTAATTTTTTAAAGAAAGATTGCACCAGATCTGTGGAAAAGAAGAAAGCTATATAGTACTATGTGTTTTTGCAAGATAGAGAAAGAAAAAGTGAGTGAGAAGTGAGTGAGATGAAGCTAGTGGCAAAAGATTGTGTTTATATAGTGGCAGATGAGAAACCCTAGTTCGCCATTTAGAAAGGCCCATGATGTATAAACTATTGGGCCGACCCATAGTAGTTCTGGGCTTGTTTATGGTCAGTGAAGATGATTATATAATGTTATAACGTACTAATAAAATCTACCGGAAAAGATGGGTCAAAGAAATAAGTCAAATAACCCAACTACTTGATCACCCAACTGATTGCTTATTGATACTTTACGAGGGAGCTGCGTGTGCTTGTGAGTCTAAATATGGCCATGACAGTTGAAGGTTAGAGACCCTTTTTATTTCATTTCAATGGGCGGAAGACAAACTTTAAGACAGATTTAAGACAGAACATCAAAGACATTAAATCCCGTCTAAAGAGCATCTTCCGCTTCCTTATCCATGAGATGGGAAATGAAAACTATTAGCCCCACACGCAGTTTGTGAATAAGTGATTGTCTGATAATGAGCAAGGAATATCCGTCTTTCTGCTAAAGAGGATGTATTGAACTCATAATTCATTAGATACTATGAATGTCAACTAAGTATCGTAAGTAAATTGCTCCCGGTTGCTCAATCATTTGATAACCAGAGTCATTCTTTGATAAATGATCACTATGAGTCAGACATATAATAATCCTTTTATTTTTATGTATATATGATTGAGGTGATACAATTTATTATGTGGGTAACTGTAACAATTAGGTTTTAGTACTAAGGGCAATTTGGTAATTTTCATTTTAGGCTAAATTATTGGGTGATTAAAAATGGTTAGTTTTTGGAACATTGAGTAAGATGGATTATTAGAACAATTTTGATTGGGTGAGGATCCTCTCCCATTACTTGACTCAAGTTGGGCATTTGTGAGCCATTGGATTTGATCCAATGGCTCAAATCAAAAGAAGTTCTTTTGATTTGAGCCATTGGATCAAATCCAATGGCTCACACTTCCCCAACTTGAGTCAAGTTGGTTTTCCAACTTGAGGCAATCCCCATCCATTTTGATTTCTTATGTTTTGAATCTTTTGTTTAAATCCTACATTTTAGGCGCGTGTAGAAATTGAGAAGCTATGTGAGTAATAGTAATGGTTGAAAGTTGAAACCAAAGAGCTTGTGTCCCAATGGCCCCCCTTGTGCGAGAATGTTGAAGTCCTGCTAAGGATATTGTGAGATTGATTTGTTGTGTATATCATGTGAGATAGTTAGTTGCCGTTCAAAAATCAAAATAAAATTGTAACAGTTGAATTTAGCTCTCCCGGGACTTATGTGTCAAACTGGTTGGAACTCGGTCTATGTATATTTTAACACATAAAACCTCCTTGATCATTTTGTTCGAAAGTTCAGTTAGATATAATATAATATTCTTAATCATATTACACAAGCTAATTAAATATTTAATAAACTGACAAACCTGTTGTGAACCTGGGATACCTGCTCCAACCCATCACCCAGACCACCCGATTTGCCACCTCCTAGGCAGTAGTTTGGTTGGTGATTGAATTATTCACCTCTACGTGGTGGTTCTGATAGGCGATATGAACAAAAATACATTGCTTAAACCTGAATGTGGAAAGTTGTTTGGCTGTGCAAATAACATACTTGTTTCTGATTAGACTGTCATCACAACTTGTGTTTCCCTTGTGAATATAACAATGGGCTAGGTTAGAACTGTTGTTATGTTGACATAGTGAACTTTACTTGACACATGATATGAAAAAATTGACATTCGGTGAATGCTGATCCTTTCTATTAATGAGGTTTAAGCTCTGCTAATAGCTGACGAGTTATTCAACACATGTAGTCTTAATCTGCCATTGTCATGTCTCAGTCCCAAAGTTATTTGAACCCGCAAGGCCGCAAGCATTGTTAAATACTGCATGCCTTTAGTATATGACTATATCCTAAGCCAGCCTCTGCACTCAATCTTGCAACTGCAAGGTCGTATGCAAAGTTTGATGCATGGTAGCATTTCCAATCGTTTTATGCTATTGAGGGATGCAATTTGTTTTGTTTTAGGGATGATGTTTGTTCAGCAGAAAAACAAAGAAAAACATTGACACCATTTCACCCTTAGTAGATAGAATTCATCCCAAACCGGCCTATTTTTATTTACATGGGTCCAAATCACACCTGTTAAATTTTCTTGTGGCTGTTACTGATATTTATGAACGGTAGCTTAGTAATATTTTTGTAAATATGATCTTCACGCTGGAAAATATCTTAATCAATTGGCCTTTTTGTAATTTGCTTTATGTGCACACACACCATTCTTATCGTCTGTAGTCTGTACAACGTATATTATTGGGCAGAATATAGATTTACTTATATATATGTATTACCTATACTCTGTGTCCCTGGTTAAAGATAATAGATATGGTTTGTTTTGACAATCTCTACTTCTACTTACTAATTTTCTTACTTTTTTGGTGCATACATACCTGTTGGGCTATTGGATTGTGCTTACCTACCCGTTGCAGTGTAAGCTCGTCAACTTAAATTCAATGTGCATATACTTATCTCTTCCAAGTTTAGTTGGATTTTCTAATTTTTCATTATTTTTCCAGACTTGCTGGACTTGCACTTATGTTTTCATCAAGTCTCCTATTACAAGTTCTGGTAGGTTTTTCTAATTTTATCTCGGTATACCATGTGTTCACTATTTACTTACTGCTTTCCTTTTATTTTCTGATTGCAGGCTTGTGCATTATATAACAATTGGTGGCCGATGTTATCAGGTGAGTGATGGCACAACAAGTTAATACTTTAATGAATTGGTTTTGCTTATTAGAAACCGATTCGAAGCTAATTGATTGTTTTGCGGCTCTCATGTACATTTTTGTCCCTATGCCGTGTATGTTCTTTGGTGGTGGTTCCACCCAATCATTAATCAGCCGGGATAGTGATGGGTAAATATTACGCTAATATCACGTGTCATTGTGTTAAAAACCCAAATCTATATATTACTTTGTCGATTCCTAGTGAATAGTGTTCAGGAAATGGGGGGTCGGATATGGGTCAAAGTTGGAAATGAAGTCGGTTTGATATGTTTCTGTTAAGAAAAATTAAAATATAAGTTTGAATTGATATAAAATACATGATAAAACAAACATAAAGTGGAAGAATGATAAATAAAATCAACATATTGTATATCCAGAAGAAAGTATTGTCGAGAAAATATAATTTGGATTTGAATATTTTACAAGGATTCATTCATGATTTTTCTTGTTATTTACTCCTAAATAACACAGTAAACAATGCAATAATGTGCTAGTTATGATAGAGCTTCGAGTAAAACCATTTAGGTGGTTGTATGCGTTAAAGTAGACTTTTGGCGAATTTCAACTATTTTGACCTGAATGCCTTTAGCGATCCCATTTGACCCAAATGACATAAAAGACAACACAGTTGATCAATTCATAAGTAAATGTGTGTCGATTGCCTCCTCTTTAAGTATGCGTTGCGTTGAGTCTGTTCTTCAATACTTATAATATGTTTATTGTCAGATGGATAGATGCTGCAAAGTTTCTTACGGGTGCATCCACGGTTGGAAGCTTAGCAGTTCCTATCATCCTCAAGCATGCAGATTTCATCAGCACTGGAGCTATGCTTATCGAATTCAGTTCATTCATTATATTTCTTGGTACTGTTATGTGCTATTATCGAGCTAATTTTGAAGACGAATGGTCTGGTAAAGAAACTTCACTTAGTACGATATTTACTCTGTAGGAACTTGTCCTAGTTTCCGTATAATAATATTAAAGAGACAAACTCCCACAAATTCAAATTATGAAATTGTTTTTAGTTCGGCTGTAAGGCTGTTGGAGGTTCTGTGAATTTGTGTATGGTATATTTTTGTCAATATTTTTCGCTTACACCTGTATAGATGGAATAATCGAGCTGGCTTTCTTGCATTTTTGATGAGAGTAAGTCAAATTGAATAAATTCGTTCGAGCTAGTGATGGTTGCAACGATCAAAGTATGGTTTCATATATAGTGTCTGAACTTCAAGCTCATTTAGGCCCACATGGCTGGAGTTCACCACCTCAAACAATTGAACTGGGTGAAACTCTTATCAAGGAAAATTAACCTGGCCCTCATAATGAAGGGTGTGCACAAATTGGTTTAGTCGGACCGTGGTGTGGACAGGAACCATCCACTTATTGTTTTTGGTTGATTGAAAATTCTTAGTTTGATTTGGTTCTTTAATAGTGCAAGTTCTCATTTTCAACAACATTATTGTTTTTAGTTGAAGAGCCTCAACTTTATATTCGGTTCACAAATGAGTTTGTGACCATAAGTGGGCCGTTGATTTTTATTACAACTGAAAGCATATTTTACTTGACTTTCTTGTTGTCAACCATAGGGGAATGATCCATTTGTTGTTGCAAACTTTGACGGTTCTTCTACTACTACTGATTCAGAAACCATTAGTAAGAGAGACAAGTCTGTTAGAGAAGCCAATGAATCTCCGGTAAGATACTTTCAAGTGGAGTTATTTCATATTGCTGATGCATTAAGAGTTATATTAGAAGGCTAATTGGCCGATTGAAAATGGCTTCTTAGATGTGAGATTTTCGGTAGTTCGGCTAAACTAGCAACTACTTATCCTCTGTTAGGTCACCATATTGTAAACACAAGTATTGGTTTTGGTAGAAATGAGATGAGAATAGAGTTTGGTTGATTAAATCAATAAGAAAGATAAAAGTGCAAGAGTTTCCTTTAGATAATGAAATAACCAACGAAATGAAATGTTTTACATGAGGTCCTATTTATAGGTGAGGAATAGGGCAACACTCCCTTCCTCCCTATGTTGTCTAAATCGTGGGCTTTGAGGCCCATTGGACATTTAATGGACTTCATTCATAACATAAGTAAGCTAAATATAGTAGCAACCTATTACATGTACTGAAATAACCGACACTTGATAAATAGTGATAAACTTAGATCCTAACAATCTCCCCCTAAGGATCGGTTATGAGGAAGTGATATTCGTCACGGTCATCGAGGTTGCTAGACGTCTTTATCTTTATCTTTAATTGTTGACTTTCACAGCTTTAGACGTCTTCAAAAATTTGTTAGTTGAAATGATTTATCGTTCTTTGTCTTTGATGACGTGGAAATGATTAAGTGATGTAGTAATCTGCCATTCGTCACTCTCTTAGACTCCAGTGGATCTGCGCCTTTCCACCATGCTCATACCTCTTTGACATTGGAACTATCATACGCGTGTGACTCTCTTTTCATTGATGAAGATTCTTTGTGTTGTTGTAGAATCCTTCTTTAGACGTTGCTTAGCTTTAGATCGTTGTCTTTTCTGACTTTGACTTTAATGATGCATCGATCTTTCATGAGAGCTTTCTTAATTGTTGAGA
>LBNU01033368.1:32587-43982 GCA_014162995.1 Artemisia annua
GTTTTATGGTTTTTAAGATTTGTTTTATTTACATTTTAAGAAATAATTACTTTCAATAAGTACATAGGAACGTTCAGATTAAGAAAAATCCTACCCAGATCAACCAACACTACTAATTAAATATGAAAAAAAAAATAATAATAATAATAATAATACGGAGTATAAATTTATTGCCAAAGTCTACTCCTATATACTAAACCAAATAACCAAAATCGACACTATTTTTTCACATCTCTACATGGCGAGCAAATACATTTATCCGTCAAACTCATTTGCTCACTACTTTATACGTGTCACAATAAAAAGCAAACGTTTATTTAATAAAAGAAAAAATAAAATATGCCGAGCAAAATTATTTGCTTGCTACTTCATTTGCTCGCCAATTTTCACAACTAAGGATATCCAAACAGACTTCCAACGTACAAAGTTTAACTTTCCATCAAAGAGTCACCCAAAAAGTGTTCAGGAAAGAATAAGAAAATGCATGCACTTCAACAACAAGCTTTGCTTTTTCAAGAAAAGACACGAACAAAAATTAAGCGATGTATACAAATTCCAATGCATGAATGCTATTGCTCTCCCATGCAAAAGTGAGATACATCACAAAAAGAACCAAGAGCTGATTGCGAGTAAAATGGATGACGAGCAAAGTATTTTGCTTGCCACTTATATGTGTCAAGCAAATGAATGACAAGCAAAATGCATGGCGCGCAAAATTGGTGAAACGATTTTCAAACCGTCTATACCAGAAACTTTCATGGGATAATAACCTATAAATGTATCTTACTTGTCACTCTATCTTTTTATATATATATCGATATTTTTTTTATTTTTTTATTTATGTATCAAACTTGCATTTTGCATCACTTGTGTATTTGTGACTTTTTTGCCTTCAATTTATTAAGACTCCTATTATCCGGGAGGGGCAAAAAAAATCATAAAATGCACACAAGTGACGCAAAATAAAAGTTTAACACATAAAATAGCAAAAAAGTTAATTTGATACATATAAAATATAGGATAACAAGTATTATGCATTTATATGCCATTATATGTACGTTGCCAATTAGACAATTAGGACAGAGCCTTTTTTCCTCTTAGAGCAAAGGAGTATCATCACCTCATGTTAAAGTTTAACTTAGTGTCAACTGTCACGTCAGCGTCACGTCAGCTTTAACCTTTCACTCTTAAGGCCTTAACTCACTCATTTACACCATTTATCATAACTCACCCATAACTCAACCTTAACTCAATTATTTTCAAATTCAACCCATATACTAAAACTAATGCTTCATTTAATAAAGGGTAGTGATTTGTACACCATTTATTTTTGCCATCCACCACTAAATTACTCCAGTGATGCACACAGTACAACACTGTTATGCATGATTTAGTGGTGGATGGAAAAAACAAATGGTGTACAAATCACTTCCCTTTAATAAACCACATAATATTAAATATGAAACATTACAATACCAAAGTTAAAATAATAATAATAATAATAATAATAATAATAATAATAATAATAAAATACAACGAACTAAAAAAAATTACGAAATAATAAAAACATGACATAAAGGAAACTAAAACATGGAAATTACGAAATACAATTAAAATTGTCCAGGTTGTAACCCATATATTTTTGATGATTCGGTCCTTTTCTTCATTGATCTAACACACAACGGTAACAAATTTTTTTATTTATTTATTATTTTTTTTTCCTTAATGCAACGGTAACAATGCCCATCAAAGAGGGTCAAAGTGATTTATTTATTTATTTATTTTATTATTATTATTTATTTTTTATGAAACGTAGTCTTAACGCACGTTAAAGGCTTAACGTATGGGTTAATGCAGTGAGTTAACGTGGGAGGCTGCAATGTTAACGTGCCCCTTAACGCGACCATGTCAAAGTTTAACTCGAGCTCGTTGACAACATAACGTATGCTCTTAGAAAAAAAAAAACACTTTCACAAATAATATTTTAGATTTATCTTATGAATTGATATAAAGACAAATGAATATAGTTGTTCAAACAATTACCATCTCACGATTATATATGCTGTACGTTGCCAATTAGGACATGACCCTTTTTTCTCAACAAATCTATGACATTGCCACCATTAATGAAATTTGGATTTGGAAAACGCATTGTAGTACACATTAGTGTGACCCGAACTCATGATCATATTAGAAGTCACACACCTTATAACCTTATTCACTATGCCATGCTTCTCTTACTTGATATCGGAAAAAAGAAAATTTTATTCTATTTTATACTAATTATCTAGGTGATAGATGATTTTTCTTAGAACTCATGCTTTTCATTAACACCAATTAGACATCAACGCATTATATCGACGTGCTTATTGTTTTTATGATTTCTATACTTAGAAGTTAGAAGTCATATATTGACTTGAAATCCATAACTTCTTAATAAATGATAATTTTAAGTTAAAGGTGGAGTAAATTATAATTGGTCGCGCGCAAGCCTGACAAAGGCCAACTAGGACCCCAAATGAGCTACAAAAAGCCTCCATTGTTTCCTAATTTTGTTTAATAAAAGGCATGCTAGCTAATAGCCGTGACTAGTATACGAGACATCTCATGGGCGAGGTTTGGTTAAATAGGTGATCGGGTGACTGACCGGTCCTAATGTCTAGTATTAGTTAAAGAGAAATTTGGTTAAGCGTTTGTAATAACGACTAGTCTCTTGCACTATATGCTTACTGCGTTCTAGAGTTTTATTTTTGAAATAAGAGAAAAGAAGTGGGAAGTAACCAAAATAAATTCATGTTCCTGATATTTTTCTGGAGAAAAAGAAAAGAAGATGAGAGGAAATTTGGCTAAATTCTTTCCAAAACTTTCTTTTCAAAAGTGGGATGATTTGAAGAGAAGTTATATTAGAAAGCTTTTAATAAATATAATTACTTAAATGACATAATATAAACATTACTTTTAGATGTAACAAAGGGTATAATTGTAAAATCATCAGTCATCTTTTCTTTTTTCTCCTAACTCGGGAACATGATATAAAAAATTCAATTTCATTTATCTCCTCTTCTTTTTTGCTCATTTTTAGCTCTTATCTTCTTTTCTTTCATCTTAAAAACTTGGGAACATAAGTAATGTTTTTTTAGTTTTCATGCTAAAAAACAGTCGGACACACTTGTGTGTGTATATATATACTAGCAGCGTATTCACGCGTTACGACGGAGGGTACTATGTGATTAAAGTTCAGACATCAATAAAATAACAATGACGAGCTGATTAACATGTGAAAAACTAGAAGAAAATGATCCCGGTCTGGCTCGGATCACCCATTTTTACCGGTTCTAACGGTCCTCTCAGGTTCGATTTCGAACGGCTTTTATTGACTAGTCGAACTGGTGGAGACTCCGGTTCCCGGTTAAACTGGTTGAACCCCTTGGTCCGGTCCGGTCCGGTTTTTAAAACCATATGTACCATCAACTTGTTTGAATATTGATTGTATGAAGCTTTATGTTTTTTATTAGTTTGTACAATATGTATAAAAAACATGTATTTTTTTTTGTTTTAGAGGTGTTTTAAATTTAACATTTATTATAAGAGTTGAAAAGTAAATTGATAGTTATAGTATTAGACGGATTTTTTTATATATATTAAATTACATTGTATTTTATTTATTATTTTTTTTTTTACAAAAAGTGCGTTAAAGTGTTATAACTAATGTTATTATAGTTATACTTATTTGCATTTATTTATGGTGAGTATGCTGCAAGCTATTGATTTCATAGATAAACCAACACAATTCCATAATAAGAAAATGTATTAGCTTAATATTTTAAAACTTTTATTTTAGGAAGGTTTCAAATGCTTTAAATATACCTAAAGGCAAAAGTTATCCACACCCCCTCCCACCACACAAATTTGGATTTTGGCACCCTCACTCTTTTTTCATTTTTTTTTCCATAATTTTGGTTTTGTTATAAAACTACAGAATTAAAAGTAAGGAAAATAAAATATAAAGTTTGATAAGTCAAAGTTATAAAAAACAGAAAATACAGAGCAGAAAATGGCAAAAAACTGTCTTTTTCTGTTAACAGACTGAATAAATGTGAGAGATGGGATGCCATTAACTTATAGGGGGCATCCCTAACATCACCCATACCTAAATTTAAATACATATAGTTAGGCGTACTTTAATTGTCCAAAAAACCAAACATATAATGATTATTGAATTTGGAGAGAATTGCAAAATACATCCCTGTGGTTTACAGGTTTTACCATCTTACATCGCTGTCAGAAACTTTTGGCAATATACATCCCCCGTTAGGCAAACGTTTGCCACAATACATCCCTCGTTAAGAAGGAGGACTAACGGCGCAAATTTTTTCTCCGTTATCTCTTAACAAGGCTGAAAATACTTGCACCGTTAGTCCTCGTTAGCCTTCGTTAGCCAAACATTTGCACCGTTAGTCCTCTTTTTGGGTTTTTTTTAAGTTTTATCCGTTTTTTGTCAGTTTTTTCCGTATTTTTTACGTTTTATCCGTTTTTTGTACGTTTTATCCATTTTTTGTCAGTTTTTTTCNTACAAAAAGGATAAAACGTACAAAAAACGGAAAAAAAAGTTACAAAAAACGGATAAAACGTACAAAAAACGGATAAAAACGTTAAAAACGTACAAAAAACGGGAAGAAAATGATAAAAAACTGATAAAAAATACAAAAAAGGGATAAAACGTACAAAAAACGGAAAAAAACTGACAACAAACGGATAAAACGTACAAAAAACGGATAAAACGTACAAAAAACTGACAAAAATGGATAAAACGTACAAAAAACGGATAAAACGTAAAAAAAACGGAAAAAAACTGACAAAAAACGGATAAAACGTACAAAAAACGGATAAAAACTGAAAAAAACGGAAAAAAACTGACAAAAAATGGATAAAACGTAAAAAACCCAAAAAGAGGACTAACGGTGCAAATGTTTGGCTAACGAAGGCTAACGAGGACTAACGGTGCAAATATTTTCAGCCTCGTTAAGAGATAACGGAGAAAAAATTTGCACCGTTAGTCCTCCTTCTTAACGAGGGATGTATTGTGGCAAACGTTTGCCTTACGGGGGATGTATATTGCNAAATGTTTGGCTAACGAAGGCTAACGAGGACTAACGGTGCAAATATTTTCAGCCTCGTTAAGAGATAACGGAGAAAAAATTTGCACCGTTAGTCCTCCTTCTTAACGAGGGATGTATTGTGGCAAACGTTTGCCTTACGGGGGATGTATATTGCCAAAAGTTTCTGACAGGGATGTAAGATGACAAAACCTGTAAACCACAGGGATGTATTTTGCAATTCTCTCTTGAATTTGTTTGAAAAGTTGAGTAACATTTTTGTATACTAAGCCTGATTATATATATTGATAGCATATAAATATTAGTGGTCCAAGCTCACTAACACTTGATGGAAGTCCGACTTAAATCGCAGACCATGTAGGGCCTGGTAAAACCTCTCAGGCCAGACTGAGTAAGACAATATACTGTTCCCCAACTGTCACTAGCGGTTAAGATGTACCATCTGATACTGTACAGTGGGAATGCATGACAAGCACCACTATGTATGAGCTAAAGGACGCATGACACTTGTCCTCCTTGTCTACTCTCGGATGATTAACACCTGGCTCTCTAGCAGCCATTGATCAACCCCAAAGGGTTTATCTATAAACCTATAAGCATCTCTATAAAAGGAGAGCAACACATACAACTTCACAAGTTTTCACACACTTAGGCAAATACTACCTCACAACAGTGTAATATGATTCTTGTTTAAGTGTTACTCGAGCTTCTTGATCTATATCAATCTCATCGGGTCCTTACGGTTCAACAAGGAAAACCAAAAAACAAAACCATTCCCATCCCATCTCTAAACCGATTTACATACCATACGTAAACATGACGCCATCCGTGGGGACATGATACAAAATAGCCACAAATTTCTCGAAAATTTTCAACTAATTGTACCCATTTCTCACTCAAAAATCTATTTTTTTCCCTTAAACCACTAGTTTCTTGGTCAAACATGTCTGGTGAACAACACCCTAAAATTTTGGGGACACTCAAAAACCACCTCAGCCCTATCTGAGTGGATAATCTCCCTCACATGGAGAAAACAAAAAAATACCCGAAAAAGAGACTCACTAGTCACCTAGAAATAACACAAGAAAACCTATGAGGAAGACGCATGCAACAGCTAACCTTGCAGTCATGCACACGTCATTCCCCCTAAAGAAGCCCACATGGTTCTATGAGAGATGTCATACTCTTAGGTCATCCACACAAGCTACACGCACTTATCAGAAAAAACTCAAGTAAACACATACCTGTTGGTCCGAAATTGAGGTTGAGCAACTCATGAATTAACATAATATACATAAACACGTGACGTTTGGACGTTGAACGAAGAACGAGTTTATGATTCATGATGGGCGAAATTATAAGGTTGCTCAAGAACCCACTTTGACACATTAATAACTTGGGTGGCTTTTCAAGGGGATAGTTGCAGACGGCTATCCCCGCTAAGAGACAAATTAAAAGACACTTAGAATTAAGCTAGGCTTGGGTTCTAAGTGTTTGAGGATTCTAACACTATGACACTTGTGTGGAATTCTCACTTCTTACTCTCGTTGAATGCATACGTTCTTCTTTGTTCGAACGGGTATTTATAGCGAGCGAGTTACTATTGCTTCACGTGGGAATAGTAATCTTGCCAAATGTTCTTAGATAGGCACGTGCCTAGTTCTCTAACCTTGATGTCCTTTTGGTTTACCAGAGTTGATATTAACAAGTACCCATGAGCTGCTTTAGTGCCTTACGAAGGAGCAATGGTTATCTTCCCAAGGGTTTTCCCAATTAAATGCTTTTGTAATCCCACCTAACTATCAGATCATAAGAGTTATGCTCTGTTGGTATTGTTTTGAGAGCTAAGAGATCATCACGATATTGCTGCCCTTGATGATCCTTTGTTCCTGAGCTAAAGTTCCTTGTACATACTGGCTGGCATGTACTTAGTACATTTACAAGAACTTTGATGCTTATCTAGGACTTGAACTTTTGCTGGAGCTGTTCAGTGACTTTTCTTTTTAGATTCATAATGTCTCTAGATCTTGAACCATGATGAAGTGACTCACTGATTCTACCAGCAGCGAGACTTCATAATCAGTTATATTCTTGTATAGTTAGGTGAGGAGTCCATTTGTAACACCCCCATTTTCACGTTTCGCAGCGGATTTAGGGTTGGGGTATTACTTCATGGAATCACAGTTACAGTAATAGAAAACGACTCGAAAAGAGACGTTTTTATAAATATGTTATCATTCATTAAAATATCAGAGTTTTATTAAGGTGAGGTCCCGTGAATCTAAGTGTGAAATAGTGTAAGAATGATAACAAGATTGAAAGTCCTCCGAGTTTAGTGCCTTCTCCTGCCATGTCTCCATAATGGTAAACCTAGGATACATGCTTAAAAAGTCAACACTAGGTGTTGAGTGAGAATCATAGGTTTAAGTGTTAGTGAATACAAGTTCCCTGGGCTACGTTGTTACACCCTTCTAGGAAAATGTTGTGTGTGAGTGATAATTGTGATGCATGCACAATTATTAGGAGTGGGGTATGTTGCACTAAGCTCATGAACCACACATTAACAATCCGGGTCATGTGGGCTGCAGACCCAACATGAGGGGATGGGAAGGATAACTTGCCAAAGTTAATCCTTCAGTGGGTTCAAGTATAGTACTTATTGGTACCACCCAGTGAGGTGTTAATACCAACGGGAGTTGTCAAACTCCAATAGATCTATCAACTATACTCGCGTTCGCGTAGGTAAAATATCCCAAATGATTAGATTCATGAATTTTAGTTATGTAGTGGTGGCAGTTAGTTTACTCATGCAACAACCAAAGAAAAAGACTTGTATTCGGTTTTAAATAAAGCAAGTAGCAAGTATCCCCCTCACAGGGTTTGTAAAGCATTTAGAGTGAAAAGTTTTAAAAGATGTGAGGCTACGAAACTCACGGAATTTAAAAGGGTGTGAGGCTATGAACTCACCTGGGCTTAGGGAATTCTAACAAGTGTAAAGAGTGACTCGGAAACTAGACTGCCTTACTAACGTATCCTGATATTGTTGTTGTGGTTGTGGATGTATGTCAAGCTTTGGTTGTTTAGTTTATATTTCTTAAGTAATTATTCTTAGGGTTCTTAGAGTTTTAGATATAACACAACACCGTTCAGGCCATCACAATTCACATGAAGCTCCCTACTATTGTATTATGTTATCAACATAATACCGTTCGGGCCATCACAATTCAGAAGTTAATACTCCTTACATGAAGCTCCTTACTATTGAGTCATGTTGTTATTAGGGTTTAGTTATAACATAACACCGTTCGGGCCATCATAATTCAGAAGTATATGCAATAATCGTTTGAGGAGTCAGGGCACTTTAAATCGTAAACCCAACAAACACGTCAAAACGAAATATCCACATAGTACTCCTCACATGAAGCTCCCTAGTATTGTGTTATGCTTCTAACTTTAAAAATATGTTTGCTATATATATGAAATAGTTTACTTTATACCCCTTTAAGTTTAGTATATTTACAAAATCTACCCTAGACTTATAATACTTATAATACTTAGGTTTATAATTATCTAGACTTAACACTATTAGTCCCTATACTTATATATTTTAGAAAAATGATAGAAATGACCCTTGGACTTATATGTTTTCTATATTTACCCTTTATACCCTTATCTTTATAACTTTTGCAAAACTAGTCCTTTTAAGTTTATAACTTTTTAACTTTTTCTCCTAGGGTTTTATAACTTTGCAAAAAGGGTCCTTATACTTATAACTTCTAAGAAATGTCAAAAATAGTCCCTAGACTCTATATTTTTAGAAAATTACCATATATACCCCTATGCATGGAAAACTTTGCAAAACTAGTCCTAATTCCAGGCAAACTATATTTTTATGAAACAAAAAGGTTTCCTAGCTTATGTTTAACTAATATTAGCTTATCTAAGTTTCCTAAGTCAGATTTTAGCTTATGTAAAGGGCTTATAGCAAATAAAAGGCAATTCGACTCTAATTAGGGTTTTAAAAAGTAAATTAGCAAATGATTATAACCAAGGCTTAGGCAAGGGATCCTATGGGTTCTAAGGCATCCTAATACTATCCTAAGACTAAAATAAAGCTAATAGAACTAAAAGTGAAGGCTTACTTGGTTAGGGAAGGGTTAACGAGGGTTAACCTAATTTTTAGGGTTTTAACGATGGAAAAACTACTCGACAAGGGTCCTTGGCTTGGTTTCCTCGACTCCTAGGCCTACTATAGCTCGTATACTACTACTACTACAGAATTTTCTGAGGTGAAGAAGAGAAATGGTGTGCCTTTGAAATGAAGAGGGGTACGAGCTATTTATAGGGTCCATTTGGAGTAGCGAGCAAGCAAGGGAAGAAGGAGGTGTCGAGGGGGGGAAGGTGACTCATACAAGCTAGTAGCTGACTATTCAAAGCTACAAGGTGAGTCATGGAGGCTATAGGCGGTTATAGGGTGGTTATGGAGTCGGTTTTAGGGTTTAGTGGTGGAAATGGAACCGTGGGGTGAAGGAGGTGACAAGGTGGTGATGCACCACCTTGCTTGCTAGCTTAGAGGTGCTTGTAAGCTGCTTGGGAGGTTTAGTGGTGGTTTAGGGTGATTAGTGGTGGATTAGTGGTGGTTTAGTAGTGGTTTAGGGTGATTAGTGGTGGATTAGTGGTGGTTTAGTTAAGTAGGTGACAAGTAGGTGATGCACCTACTTGTGTGGGTGCTTGTAAGGTGTTAGGGTGCTAGCTTAACTAAGGAGAGGTGTTAGGGTGCTTGGTTGGTTGTTTAGAGGTGTTTAGTAACTAGTTTTAGGTTTTTAGGTTTAGTTTTCTCCTAGTTTTACCTAGAGTGAGTTTAGGGTTTTGCCTAGGGTTTAGTGCCTAAGTTAGGTTCCTAAGAGTGTCTAGTGACTAATCCTAAGTCCTAAGGGGCTTATACTAAGTGGTGGTAGCTTATGGGAAAGATTTGGGAAGGTTTGACCTAGTTTTTGGGAAGTTATAACCTAGTTATGGTTCTATGCCTAAGGGACTTGTACCTAAGCTCTAATGGGTTGTACTAATGCCTAAGGGTCCTAAGGTATCCTAATGTTCCTAAGGTAACTCATACTTAAGCCTTGGACACTTTCAAACTAGTTTAACTAAGCATATAGGGTTTAGTAAGCACATAGACCTAATTAGGGTTTGTTTAGGGTTTGTTATGGTTTTGTGGTAAGTTTAGTGTGTTAGATTGGTAAATTACTTATTATGGTGTTGTTGTGATCTTATGCTTAACATACCAGGGGTTTATAGGGTGTGAGTATTGAGTTATTTGACTTGTGAGGATACGTGGGCAAGTCTAGAGAGTCATGCAAGTAATAAATGCACATAAAAAGCAAAAATTTACCTGTGAAATACCTACTATAGGTATTTGTAATGGGAATGATAGTGATGAGATTTTGTGGGTTGTTACACCATTGTCTTGAGAGAAAGGTCATCAGGGTTTTAGAGACATTTTTCAGATCTCAGTGTCCCTGATGTTTGCCCAGATACTTACCTCACTCATTCTACACCAGTGAGGTAAAGTGCATCTTTAGTGGGTCTTTGCCTACTTTGAAGTATGATGTTTGAGCTACTCCCTGTATCAGGGAGCGATATTCTCACTGATCATTTAGTGAGTTCAATGACCACTGATTTTCTGTTAGTGAGTGACTGGGCCATTTTTATGTTCAAATACTTGTCAGGGACATTTGGGTCAAATATTGACCCAACAATACCAACTCACTTGTCCTTATCTGCATTACTTTACATATAGCAATCAGACCAAGCCACTAAGTGGGAATCACCCTGGGTACTGCAAATAGAAAGACACCCTAACATTACATCCTAGCCCCTGCCCTGGACATAACATGCAACCTACCCCACATTTAAATCTTAAACACGTACCTAACAAAGTTCAACACTAGGGAGCTCGTAGAGAGTAGACTAAATCATTTAGCCAGTCCACCCAAGTGATGCGCGGGATTGCGACCACGCATTAGGGTTTTACTTCTCAAGGGATCTTGAGAAGCTTGCAATCCCCACCAGGCAGTGTACCTGACCGATGTAGTATAGTGTAGTGGCAAGTACCGGGGGATTGATCGTTCTCTGCGGGAATAGTGTCGTTAGGATTGAAAAGCTACTCTAATAGGTCTAGGGGTGAGGGAAGATTCTTTTTGTATTTTATTATTTTTAGGAAAGCAAGTAAAAATCTCGGGTTTGAAGGAGTGGGCGGAATTAGTTGCTAGTCAACTAAC
>LBNU01033368.1:46079-58830 GCA_014162995.1 Artemisia annua
ATCCTAATGCCTCTTATCATGTAGTAAATCTAACTACACGAATGTAGTCTCACTTGTGGATTCGGGATGGTCCTATCACAAGTTCTAGAATCTAAGTGCTACCGGTACACACACAAGCATTAAAGATGAATGCTTTTCCTACCAATTCTAGTGGCGAACCTCACATATTTGAGGTGGAAAATTTTTTAGTGGTACGGTTTTTTGTGCTAGTAATACAACTCCTATCCATGAGACGCTCATTAAGACCAAAGTTTCACTCCTATATGTTGTAAAAAAAATTAAATTTGGCACTAAAATTGCCTTAATAGATATTTCTCTCAGTTTTATTACACATCTACCATTAAACAAAACAAAAATCAAGTGTAATTGCATTCTCTAAGGTATCGTAATTTACCCCCCTTTACACTTAAGATGAACATTGTCCCCAATGTTCAAATAACAAGATGTAAAAGTAAATAAGGTAAAAGAATGAGATCAAATACTCCCCTGATTCGCTCGGTGGATAATGTGGTAACATGGTTAGATCTTCTTCCAAGAAAATGAACGCTCAAAGCTTCCCTTTCGAAATATAAATCATCTTCTTGTCCAAAATAACCTGTTAAACTTGAGAAAACAAACACGAAAACCTGCATAACATCGGCGGGATAAATCTGTATAAGGATATAATGCTTGTGGAATGAATATTTTGCAGATTCATGGAGTTTATAAGTTAGAGATTTTATAAAGCATTTTACGATTCCGGAAGAAAAAAAACAAAACTTTCAAAAATTCCAGAAAACTGACCCTGACGGCGTCAGCCTGGAGCTTGACGCTGTCAGAAGTGATCTGACAGATTTTTCATGTTAAGTTTCCGGAATATTTCTGGAAAAACTCAATTCTTAATTCCTGGAAATCCTGCAAAATATCATTATGACTCAATACAAGCATTTGACTCAAACAATTACTAATATGTATGTCAATTTAATATTGTTATGATTCATGTTTATTTGTTCTTATAAACCGATTTGGATTTCCCTTACACTTATCTTTTGCAAAATACCTTTATATGTAGTTAAGACGAAATTAAAAACAAAATAAAGCATTTTCACAAGTTAAAGACATGAATCAATAACAATAAAAATAAAACATTCATACGGAAGCAAATAAAATCAAACAAGCAAATAAATAAACACACAAAACTTGGGTTGCCTCCCAAGAAGCGCTTTTCTTTATTAACGAGTCTTGTAGCTAGACTCAAAGTCGGGCTCTATTACGTGACTCCATCATTGGTCACGTTCTCTTGGTCATCCTCGGGCTTGGTCTTATATTCCGGACCTAGTTGCAAGCATTCTTTGTAGAACCCAAATATCCTACTCATAACATAGTCTACTCCTCTACTTCTATCTTTGTCATTCCTATAGTAGACCGCTTGCTTGTGCTCCTTCTCGATGTTTGATAAGAGTCGGTATTGCTCTATCTTATAAGGCATTTGGTAAGCTACATCATCGGTCTTGTCCTTGANATTACGTGACTCCATCATTGGTCACGTTCTCTTGGTCATCCTCGGGCTTGGTCTTATATTCCGGACCTAGTTGCAAGCATTCTTTGTAGAACCCAAATATCCTACTCATAACATAGTCTACTCCTCTACTTCTATCTTTGTCATTCCTATAGTAGACCGCTTGCTTGTGCTCCTTCTCGATGTTTGATAAGAGTCGGTATTGCTCTATCTTATAAGGCATTTGGTAAGCTACATCATCGGTCTTGTCCTTGAACCTAACTATCCCTAGAGATGGGTCATAATTCATTTTAGAGGCCTCAACAAACGGCTTTCCAAAATCTACTTCAGCTAAGCTTGCATCTACTACCGGGCGAATGTCCTCAACAATCACAAAGTCGGTGATATAGGTGAAATTCCCTATATAGACATGTAGTCCCCTAATTCTACCCACAAAATTGCTTATCCATCCCGTGCTAGGAAATGTCCTAAGTCCCAGTTGATTTTTCATTATTAGATTGTAGTGGGCTCTCGTCATGATGTTTATTGGAGACTTAAGATCTATGTAAGCTTTCCAAACATGCAAGTGACCTATGTTACATGGTATGTTGAGATTGGATGGGTCGCCCGTCTTAATGATTGGGTTACCTAAGAAGTATGGTGTTTCGGGGTCATTGAATAAATCCTTATGGTACGCCCGTTCTTCCTTAGTGGGCAACCTATTGAAGTAGTCCTCTTCATTATCTACTTCTTCTACTTCCCTCTCCTCAACTGTCTTAACTTCCTCCTTAAGGGAGCTATCTAGTAATCCTAGAGATCCCCGAGGCTTTTTGAACTCTTCCTCCGAATCCTCCCTATCGCTCGTCCCTCTTGTGATGGAGTTTTCTGGTGGTTCTGAAGGATTGTAAGGTTCCTCTATCTTACCATCCCCATTCCCGATTGATTGTTGGTCTTCTTTGGGTTTGGGTAAAGGTATTGTGGTAATGGTGTTTACGAAATGGAGTGGTTTAGAGGGGGCATGAGTGTTCCTAGTCTCATTTCCAATTGGTGACATGTGTTTGAAAAGTTTACTAGGGCTCTTGATCTTCACAGGGGGTGGTTGGTGAGTGATTGTGACAGATTTGATCTCTTCAGTTCGTGTTAACTCACAAACCGACTTACCAGCAATGCGGTCATTGATATCTCTCAACAGGTTACCAACCTTGTTACTCATATGAGTTTGTTGTTGTCTGAATTGATCCTCAAGGTTGGAAAGCTGCGTTTCTTGGGAAAGAATGAATTTCCGCAATGTTTCTTCGTGGTTTTGTTGCTTAGGTTTACTCTGAGGAGGATAATGTTCAGACTAGGTGAGTGGGGGCGAGTTATTGAATGATACACTTCGAGTTTGGTTCCAACTGAAATTTGGCTTATCCCTCCATGCTTCATACTTATCTCCGGAATTCTTAGGTCCATAATTAGGGGTGGGCCACCTATCTCCCGTCTTATCGATTCGCGAGGATGCGAATTTTTTAAAAGCTTGTTTGGGGAGTTCCATGCAATCATGAGTGTCGTGAGGACCATCACATAATTTTCATGAAGAGGTGACTTTGTTCACTTGGCTTGAAGGTTTAGGAGCCTCGTAGGATTTTATAAGAAACTTGACCTGGTCTTCAAGTTCTATGATCCTACGGTCGGAAGTGCTTGAATTGTTCGAAGGCAAAGATATTGCCTTGACCATTTTATTTAAATCACGGGGATCATTCCAAATTTCGTTGTCATAAAGAGCAAGATCTTCTAGGAGATCCCATGATTGTTCCGCACTTAGATCACGTAGCGTACCACCGGCCGCTTGGTCAATGGTTTGCCTTGTGGGATTGAGATGGTCATAGAAGATTTGGACTTGGAGCCAAAGGTCTATGCCATGGTGAGGGACTTTTTGAACTAAGTCCTTGAATCGAGTCCATGCCTCGTAGAGGGTTTTGTCTTGACGTTGTTGGAACATCAAGATACCATTCCTTAGCTTGGCAGTCCTTCCCAGTGGGAAAAACTGAGCAAGGAAACGAGTTGTGAGATCATCCCAAGAGGTGATGGATCCTGCGGGTAGACGCTCTAGCCATTGACTAGCATGGTCTCGCAGAGAGAATTGAAAGAGACGTAATCGGGTAGTCTCTCGAGTTTCAACATCAAGGTCTATGGAATCTACGATCTTAAGAAAGCCCTTGAGGTGTTGATTAGGATCTTCGGAACGAAGTCCATGGAAAGCGCATCCGCTTTGCACCAATCGGATGGTGTCGGATCGCAAGGGAGACACATTGGCTCCTTGGGTGAGCTCAATGGTGTTTCGATAGCCTTGGTGGCTAGGATGGGAGTACTCTCCTAAAGTACGGGCTCTAGGAGGTTGGTTTTGTTGGGGTGGTTGTTGTGGTGGTAGGTTGTTGGGATCAAGGATATTACCACCTTCCATGTTGGCGGATGGTAATGGTTACGAACAAAAACACGAAGAAAATAGATAGATTAAAGAAAACCTAGAAAAATAAAATAAAAACCTCACTAGAAAAGAATCTAGTGAGTAGACCTAATAAAATAAAATAAAATCAACCTAAACAATAACTATTCCCCGGCAGCGGCGCCAAAAACTTTGATGCGCGGGATTGCGACCACGCACTAGGGTTTTACTTCTCAAGGGATCTTGAGAAGCTTGCAATCCCCACCAGGCAGTGTACCTTACCGATGTAGTATAGTGTAGTGGCAAGTACCGGGGAATTGATCGTTCTCTGCGGGAATAGTGTCGTTAGGATTGAAAAGCTACTCTAATAGGTCTAGGGGTGAGGGAAGATTCTTTTTGTATTTTATTATTTTTAGGAAAGGAAGTAAAAATCTCGGGTTTGAAGGAGTGGGCGGAATTAGTTGTTAGTCAACTAACCCAAATACTACTAATGCAAATAAAATAAAATAACAGGAAAATAAATGTTTGTGAAAACTATATGGAGAGAAGTGTGTTTACTTAGATTTCCTTACTCCATAACTATCTTTTATCGATTGATTAGTGTGTATTAATTGCGTGGATGACGGATTGTATTCCTTAATATCGGTCGTGGGGGTGTGTACGGACTTCCCCAACTCTATAAGCTCCTACTTCACTCCTATGTCAAGCCGGCTAAGAAGCTCCTAACATGGGATCACTAGAATTCGCTCATGCATTAAATACAATCAAATAACCTTAGTACACCTTGGTTCATGTTTCTTAAGATGTTCAAGCATGTTACCAATTGGAAGTCTGCCAGTTTTCTTAAGCCTAACATCGATAAANGGAGACCTTGCAACGTACCCTATCACGAAGCATTCCATGTGATACATTCATACCATCATCCGATCCCGTAGTCATAACATCAATGATAGCCTCACATAGGGTTAGCAGGATATACATGGACGAGGGGGGGGGGAGTTTAGTCGACATAATGTACGAACATTGTTTCAACAAACTCCCAGAACACATCAGGTCAAACCTTAAACCTCCATCCACACAACTAATCGACATGGAATAAACCCTCACGAATCTTCATACCATTACACGAGGGTCAAAATATCTCTGTTTTCTTGATATTAAGTTCAAGACCCAAACCTGGACCACTTACCCTTATAATGTCTGACACCCTGGCCACCTCTTCTAAATCTCCAATAATGGTCCCATCATCAAGATATCAAGCATGAAGAAGAAGTTTGAAATTGTCTCTGATCTTATGTACTAGCGGGTGCAATACAAGAGGAAAAAGAAATGGTCCCAACGAAGACCAAATATGTGTGTTTCCTATATATAACCTCGTTGTATACCCATATAAGAAATCCACCCACAAAGAAATAGAGGGACACCTCACCCTAACCTCGTGGAGTAATACTGATCTATCGACAAGGTTAAATGCATTCGAGAAGTCCACTGTAAGCATTGCAAGAGACCCATCATTGTGATATTCACTCAACACCCTATTAGCGCTATGTAAAATAGCCTCAGCGCCACCCGACACTCCGACTCCAAACTGAAAATCACTGAGGTACTTGGTCATTTCATTACCCACACCTTTCATAGCAACCTTGGAAACCAAACGTCTCCATATAGTGCTTATTGCAATAGGCCGAATCCCGTTATCTGCTTGAAGGAGTGGCGTGAGAGGAGCCGATGCAACACCTTCCCGCTAACCACAAATTAATGACCGAAGTGATTACCTTTAAGAGATCTGCAAAGGTAGCAGGCCTCTCTCCACATAAAGCATCTAAAATATATTGTGCCCTCAAACCATCTCTTCCAAATTAGTTGTGATCATTTCAATTTTTTCAAAATGTTTTGGTTAATCATAGTAGATATCCACTACTTAAACTTATAAATCTTTGCTTGAGTTTGTACCTATTTTGTTGCGGTATAATTGTTAAATTGGTCCCTTGGTTAAGTTAAGTATAAGCAATTTACGTATAAATTGCAAAGTATTTTTAAATTTCAATATCTAAATCAGTTCTACAAATATGAAATGTTAGAATTCTGAACATGTATTTGTTGTATCTTTAGGGGAAAAAATCCAAGAACAAATTTGTAGATGGGCATAAACTTATATACATGATTCTTTTATTAAAGAAATCTATTAAAAACTATTTGTTATATAATAAGAGATTTTCAAAAAAGTGTTAAAGAAATATCGAATTAATCAATATTGGATCGATAGAAAAGCTCCATTTGAAATAGAGCATTCCTATTGGCAATTGAAAGTTAAATATGGAATTCCTTTGGTCAAGCTTAAAGAAAAAATCGTATACGCCAAAAAATAAGTATGAAAATATAGGAGTCGATTTTGTAAAAAAAGAAAAAGAAAAAAAAAAGGTGATAAATAAAACTTTAGCTTTTGAATTTTAAATAAAATACAAAACTTACCACTTTTCATGTTTTTAATAAATTTTAAAAATTAACAAATACCACCATATACGTTATACTCTCTAAACTTTATTATATATAAAAAAAAACACATATTGTATGTTGTTATTTGTAAATATTATTATTATTATAGATTAAACTAATGTATATGCACATGATTATAAATATCAAATGAAAGCAAAAGTTACTCTTATATGTAAATAAATACATAAGATTTTAATATATAAACGACTCATGTTATTCATCTTTATTATTTTCAATTAGGATGTTCGGGAAACAATGTTTTTACTATCCCTTTTCAATTGCTACCCATGTTATTCCTCTTTATAAGTTTAACCCGTGTGTTCACGAGTTTAAAACTTAAATACGACAAATTATTAACAGGGAAATAAATATCTATACTACTTATAATGGAGAAAGGACTCTCTCTCCAAAAAATTCAGATGTACAAAAAATGATGCATGGTTTACAACACTTTAAAGCAATCAATTTTCATAATTACAACAACCAAAATATTGTGTACAACGAAAACTAGCATGAATCGAAATTCAGACCACTTTCGTTAGAATTCTACATTAATAGCATTAAAAACACCCCTACACCCAATATTACAATCATTTAAAAACAATGTACAACCCTCCATTAAAACCTATCCATATTTAATTCTCATCCTTATAATTCCGAGCCATAATTAAATTGACCCCTTCACCAAAATATACAACTATTTAAACCCAGTGTACAATCTAATCAAGCTAGTCACTTAAAAATAAAGCTATTAGTCCAATTCCAAATCTGAGACTTCCACCAACTTCAAAGTTCGAAACATAAAAAACTAAAAGAATAAGAAAAGAAAAAAAAATATCTCAGGTTGTACAATTTATCAAATCTGAGCCAAAAAAAAAGAAAAAAAACCACATCTGCCTCAAGATCTTAAACGAAAACAATATCTTAACAAAAAAAAACTACATCTTCCTCTTCCTCAAGATCTTAAACGAAAACAAAAGAAACAACAAAGATCTCGGGTTTCTTTAAAATTTCGATTGATCTTTTAAGATCTTAAAAGAACAAAAAGATAACCCATTATTGATCTTTACAAACCGAAAATAAATTTAAAAAAAAATGAGATACGCCTACCTGGTGCATTCAATCTTTGAAAGACATTCGAACAAGAGAAAAAATTACACGAGATTCATTTAAACGAAAATAACTAGGTGGAATTTTTGAGCCAATTAAAAGATATAAAAAGGGTTGGGGTTCTGATTTGTGGCTGAGTTTAACAAGAAAGGATTTTGATTAATTGATTCGCGGTTCGGTATTGAGACTTGGTGGGATAAGATTGACAGAAAATGATGAGAGAAGTGTGTAGCTGGCAAAATAAAAAGATGAGTGACTGCATATATTTGTTTAGGTTTATGGTTAAGGTATGACAAAGGGATTAAGGATACACATAAAAGGCCCAAATATTATTTTATTTTTTGGGCCGAGTCTAATGTTGAAATAAAAAGATGGGCCATGAGTGAAACCTCAATTTATCAATAACAACTAACTAAAATAAGTTGTATAAGTAAACTTATGATACATTAAATTGATTTCGAGTATGGAAATGTTAAAACATCGAAATGGTCTTTAGGTTTAAGAGTGTGACGTTGCTATGATTATGAATTTAAGAAATTGAATTCATATCGGGCTCAAACCAAGTAGTATAACAAATAAGATTGAGATAAAACTTAGGCCGAATTTTGTGAATATTTTGAGCTAATTATTGGGCTGATATATTGGACTGCAATTTCAAATGTGGATGAAATGAGTGATAATTATGTGTAGATTTTATACCGTCCAAATGTAATTTAGTTTATTACACTGGTTTTTTTAGCTACTTGCGACTACAAGACACTATCAATCACTTTGACCTCACATCTCGATATTTTATCGACTGCATCATCCATATTGTTGCAACATCACATGGGTGCACTATTTTTTTTAATGAAATAGTATGCTATTTCTTAAAGATATCACACAAAAAAATAATAATAAAATAAAAAAATCTCTTTTTTATAAAGTTATTGCCATGGTAAACATATAATAGCAAAATATTATTCGTCAAAAATTTCATTTATAGGGTACCCGCCCCCGCAACGCGCGGGTACCCTGCTAGTTACACTTAAAGCACGAGTATTAATCGATATTAATTCATAATGAAAATTTATATTAAAACTCGTGCGTACATGGATATTATAACTATATGAGTATTAAATGATTCACTTAATTATATAAAAAAAAGTATGCAAGGGGTTTAAAACCAAGACGGCTAAGACTATCATTTAAAAGAAAATAAATTCCAAAATGAAAGCACAATTTACTATGACATGAAAATAAATACATTTATGAAGCTGCATATTATTTAAATCTTCTGAAGATAATAAATATTAGTCAATATAATGACAATGAAATGTTTATTTAAAACCCGAGCGTGCACGAGATATTACCACTATTATCATTACTAAATTGTCTTAGGTAATAGTTAACAAAGCAAGTTTGTATAGAAAACTTATTTTACAAAGTGATAGTAATTTTGTATATGGAAAATATTTCAAAAAATAAAAGGAGAAAACCAAGACAAAATGATTAAAAAAATATATGAACGGGTTAAAAATAGAAAATGTGACCTCTTACTTGCAAACCAACACCATCTTCATTAAACAAAAGTCATATTCTTAACTGCACTCTTAAGGGGGCGTTTGGTTAAACAAAGGAATCTCTATAGGAATGTGAATTAGAATGGGTTTACAAACCCATCACCTTTGGTGGGTTAAGAAATTGCATACTTTTGAGGGTTTGATAGCCATATTTGAATACCAAACTCACCAACCAAACAAATACAATAGAAATGAAAGTCATTTCTTGATACCTATACCCTCATACCAAACACTCTCTTAGCCTATTGCAAATAATCAGGGACGTAGTTTGAACCAATTTTTTTAAGAAGGCCGAATTATCGATTCAATTTCAGGGGAACCACCCAGCCTCATAAAGCTTCGTCCCTGCCAATAATATTTTATGTAAAACCATTAAGCGATTTTGTGCCAAAACGCACAAAACGACATTGATCACTATACCTAATGTATATAGTGCAAATATAAATAAATACTACCTCCATCCCACATTAAGTGTTTACTATGACTTTTTTAAGTTTTTTTCTTCAACTTTTACCTTAAATATATTTGTTTGTGTTATATAATACTTAATGAAAATTATACAAATGAAAATACATTTAAAAACTTAATTCATTTATATATCTTGCATCAAGTATTATATAACACAAACACAAAATATTTAAAGTCAAAGTTGAAGAAAAAAGACCTAAAAAAGTCATAGTGGACACTTAATGTGGGACAGATGGATTACTATAAATTAAAAGCCTTACACATAAAAACTTAACGATATCAAAACATTAAACAACAAAATTGATGTGTGAAATCTAGTTTTAATATTTATAGTATCGAATCTAGTTAAGACTTCACCAACACTCACGGGCACTGTACCCGTGCGTGATAGTATAAACTCGGCAAAACCGGGTCGTTCGCTAGAGCGAGGGTATCTAATTGAGCTAAAGTAAACAAGACCAAAACATGATTATTTAATACGAAAATAACTAAAATAACTACAAGTAAATAAAACAAGATAAACAAACTAACGAAAACTCTAAGAGATGAAAGACATGCTCGCCTTGCTAATCATCTATTCAATCAAAGACATGACTGTGTATGTGTTGGTCCCTTTTACTTGATTAAGGTTAACTACAAAGTTAATCTAACCAAGTTCCAGGGCGTAGCAATGCAAAGATTAATGACTAATTGAAAATAAACGTAAAGGATAAGAGAAGATATTTTTCAACGTTTAATTCTTATTAGAAATCAATCAAAGAATTATACCCAAGTATTTGCGGAACAACACTTGGGATTGAAATGACAAGTATGGTATGACTCCTCTCTAAACCCAAGCTAAGCTTGAGTGACAACTAAAGGTCCTACTGAGCTATCTCAGGGACTAGATTGTTCTTTGGAGGAGTAAAAGTTGTTTGTGAATGTCTAAGCATTAATTGCACAAACTTGTCCACTTTTACTCCTCTCTTATGTTTCCTATTTATACACAAGTGTTTTACAATCGTTACGATAAAGACAAATTATGACCTAAGCTAGTGGAGACAAAATACTTACGTATTTTGTCTCTGTTACATTGGGCTATTTTGGGCATAAGACAATTCTCCTTTCCGAGTAGCAGTGATGACACTGTCCCTGACATTTTGCCTTTCAGGGAAAGTTTGACTTCAGGTGATAAGGACAACATCTTATCTCTTCAAAACTTTCCCACTCCATCCCGCCTAATCTTCAGTCCTTAGGCCTTCAGTCTTCAGTCTTTAAATCATACTTCTTTAGTTGTTGAGGAGTATTGGGGTTCAGTGAGTTATTGTCATCACTCACTGAACCCATCACCTTCTTCTTTGGCTAAGGTGCCACTCACTGAGATCCGCCTCACTGAGTGGAGAGGCTTTCTTCTTAGACTCGTCCTTGGCATCCTGAAGGTGACTCACTGAGCAACTGTTCACTCAGTGACTTGAAGTCGTTTAAGGTTTTCTAACACTTAGCTTAATTAGTGTTCAAATCTTTGTTTAATGAGACTTGGGTACTGAAGTAACCCAACAATCTCCCCCTATTTGGATATAAATTATGCCTATGTGTTTGATCAGTGTAAGTGAGCAAATGGGCTTTTTCATACACTGAAGATACTAACAATCACATAAGAAACACTGAATTTTTTTAAACATGTGCCATCATGTTATTCATCAAAAGTTACATGAGTCCTATCATCTAAACAAAAGGCTCTAGGTTTAAGTACTCAGACTTCCTTAATACCCATGAGCTCAAGCTTTGCCTTCTTTGTTAGTAAGATGTGTTTATCAGGATGCTCATTCATCATCTTGTCCATCAGCATCATGAACTCTTCATTCTCAGGGCTCTTGTAGTTTCTAGCCATCAGCTTGTAAGCCAGCAGTGTAGTAGTCTCAACCAGATGTATGTCACTGACTCTCTAAAAGGCTTTTTCTTTAAGTTCATCTATGAAGAAGAGCCCATACTCAGGGACTTTGATGACTTTGTTCGGAATAAACTTGTCACCAGCAGGAGGAGCTCTATTGCAGTGAAGAGCAGCGATGAAGTCTTCAGGTTACTGACCGACTGCCTTCCTTTTCCTTCATATGGTCTGAGCTTGTTTGGGAATTACAAGCCCCTGAGACTCAAGTGCTTCCTGATGGCTGATACCAAGGCTTTTGGCAACCTTTTCCAACTCCTTGTATTTGTTGGTGAGGGTTTGGAGTAGATCAGGAACACACTTGTTTTTCTTCTTCTTTAGGATAGGCACCATCATATCCCATTCCTTGATCCTAAAGTTAGAGGGCCTGAATGGGGCATATCTTTCATGAACTCTTGGCCCCCTTTCAATGGTCACTGCAATAGGTTCATTCTTTTTGTACGGATGAATTATCATGTCAGTGATGGCGCCTTCACCCTTGGTCTTTGTCATGGTCCAGACATACCTCTCATAGTTCCTTTGCTTCCTTTCAGCGTTTAGTTTGGCCTTCTGATTTGCTTCTTTGATCATCTCAGCTTGAAGCTTAAGGAACTGTTCTCCTTTAGTGTTCTTCTAAGTCTCCTTGATTACCTCAGTAGCCACTTCAAAGATGACGGGCCTACTGAGTAACTCAGCCTTGAGTTTATCATCCTCCTCTAACGCAGTAGCCACTTCTTCATTAGTCCCCCTGAATACCTTCCCATTGTATAGGGTGACTTCGAATAGAATAGGTTCGTCAGGATCACGACGAACCTCTCTTGTAGCCTTAACAAGCTTGGGAGGGGAGTCCTCAGTCACTTTAATTGCTTTCCCTCTATCAGCCTGAGTGGGTGTACTGAAGGCAGATGCAGGGAGTTCAGTGGTAGTGGTTGTTGCTTCAGTTGTGACTGGGGTGATGAATTTAGTTGAAGACCCCGACATGAAGCTTCTTATTGGAACAGCTTTCGTGATGATCTCAGTGGTTGGTGTGGGAACTGAAGTTGTAGTAGCTTGAGAATCATCCTTTGTATGCCTGTGTGGGTCTAACTGTTGAAATAGCCTTTGAGTTGGAGTAATTTTCTCCCCCTCAACAGATGCTGGAGCTTCAGTGGAAGCATCTGTTGACTGAGGAGCAGGAGCCTGAGCTTGAGGAGCCAGTGAGGCCTGAACTGGAGAAGTCTGAGAAGCCTGAAGAAGCTTGAAGATGTCAGAGACCATGCCCTTGATCTCAGATGTCTCAGTCTTTAGGCTGAAGAGGTCAGTGGACAAAG
>LBNU01033369.1:0-23912 GCA_014162995.1 Artemisia annua
CTTACAATGAAATTGAATATTTATATTCGAATAATAGCTAAGTTCATAAAAACTACACGACTTCTGTTCATCTCTCTTCTTTATATATTGGTCTTCTAGGGTTCCAAGAGGTCTCTGAGCATTCCCAACTCATCTTGGCATTGGATCTCTGCAAATCAAAAATTTTTTTTCTTGGGCCGTTGGTGAGCTTTTGGCGCCAAAGAAAACAGTGCAATTGCTCTGTTTATACCAATGGGGGGGGGGTGGTGGCATTTAATGCCGGTTGCCTGTTAGGTCGAAGGATGGTGGAGAGTGGAAGGGGCGGGGAGAATGTGACAGATGGCCATGGTGGTTTTGTGGGAAAACCAGTGAGTTTTTGAGGTGTGAGATGGGAGGAAAAAGGGGGTGGGTCAAAGGTTTGACCGTTTTATTTATAAAACAGGGTGAGTGATTTTGGGTTTGTTGTGTTTGGAAATGGTTGGGCCGAAGGGAAAGAAATGGCCACTAGGGATGATATATTAAGGGTTGGGTTGTTGTTTGTTTATTGGGATTGTTTTGGATTATGGGTTTATGACGTAGTTAGGCCTTGGTTTTAGTAATATTGAGCCCAGGACCATTTGGTTTTCTGAAAGTTGATAGGGTTTGATTTGCCAATTTTTCCAAAGTATCTTCAAGGGTGATTTTTTCCAATGATGAATAGTACAAGGATCATTGTTGACTTTTCCAATTTTTAAATTTCCAGGGACCATTTCTGCCAACTTTGAAACTTGAGGGACCAAACTTGTAATTTCACCAAACTTTTCACCCAAGGACTATTTTTTGCCAAAGTTTCATAATTCAAGGACCATAATTGTAATTTTCCAAAAGATTTTAATCCCAGGGGCTATTTTTGACACTTTTGCAAAGTTCAGGGACTAAACTTGTAAACTTTTGAAACTTTTCACCAAAGGACTAATTATGACAACTTGTGATTTTCTAAGTACTTTGGTTGACTTTTCTTTCAAAATTAATGCTCAGGGACTAGATTTGACAAGTTATGAAAGTTGAGGGACTGAAACTGTTAATTGTGCAAACTTTGTTCGTTTTTCATTTGTTTTCAAACATTTTGCATCTAAAACATATAAAACACAACCCTGGGATATTTTCAGTATTTTGATGCATATTTGGGTGTTTTTGGATGTTTTGACAGTTCATATAAGACAAAAATGATGAGTATTTACACACTCATCACTTATAATCTCCAGGAATTCTGCGAAAATATTCATTCCACAAGCATTATATCCTATTATAGATTATACCGCCGATTTTATGCGAGGTTGGCCTTTATCTTTTTTCAGGTTAATAGGTTATTTTGGACAAGAAGATGATTTATATTTCGGAAGGAAAGCTTTGAGCGTTCATCTCTCTTGGAAGAAGATCTCACTATGTTACCTCACTATCCACATCAAACGAATCAGGGGAGTATTTGATTTCATTCTTTCATTTTATTTACATTTACATCTTCTATTTGAACATTGAGGACAATGTTCGGTTTAAGTGTAAGGGGGTAAATGAAGGCACCTTAGAGAATACAATTGCGCTTGATTTTTGTTTGTTTGATAGTAAATTTGAAATAAAACCGAGAGAAATATTTGTTAGGGTAATTTTAGCGCCAATTTAAAATTTTTTACAACATTTAGAAGTGAGACTTTGGTCTTAATGAGCGTCTCATGGATAGGAAATTATATGACTAGCACAAAACCGTACCACTAAAAAATTTTCCACCCCAAATATGTGAGGTTCACCCCTAGAATTGGTAGGAAAAGCATCCATCTTTGATGCTATGATGTGTGTACCGGTAGCGCTTAGATTCTAGAACTTGCGTTAGGACCATCTCAAATCCACAAGTGAGACTACATTCGTGTAGTTAGATCTACTACATGATAAGAGGCATTAGGATTAACCCTTTGTTTTTACACCCGTGTTTTTGTTATAATTACATTGGCTACATTAGTCAAGTAATTCTCACACACCCTTTGCATTGTACCCATTTTTGGTATACGATACCCCTAGTACACCCCTCCGAGCCTATCTTTTCGTTTCGACCTTTGAGCATCTTACTCAAAGTGAGAATTTGTTACACCCCACTTAAATGTACACCCAAATCGCCTTAGCCTACCTTGTATGCACTCACCTTTAGTGCATTATTGTGACAACATTTGTGTTAAACCCTTTGTTAATTATCAAATCGATTACATGGTTGCTAAGTCGAGTCATATCCTTGTACATATTGTTTTGGGACGATTGGGACTCATGGGTAAAGTACTAGTGTAATGGAGTAATGGGAAGAACAACATTATTACCCCCATATGTGCTAAATATTTTAAAAGTACTACAAGTTTTTCAATTATCTTAATTCGAGTCGTTAGAATAGTAATTGTAAAGTTATGTAAAAATTCAAGTGTAAGGGGAGAACCGAAGCCCCTATGATGTATTATTTTGGATGGTAGGGTAAGAATGTGTGTAAAAAAAATCAAGAAAAATACAAAAAAATAAGAAAAAGAAAAGTGGAAACCACAAATGGACTACCATCCCGTTTCTTTTATGTTTGTTTATGTTTTTGTTATTTTGTTTTTAGCTTAAGATTGAGTCGAGTCTTGGCTTAGCAACATTGTATAGTGCATGTATTTGATCATGATAATTAACTCGCCACCATTAAAATACCCTTATTCCAACCAAACCGTGTTTATCATATCCCTACACCTTACACTACAACCCTTTTGAAAGCCCTCTTTGATAGTTTATCTTAGGTGCTTACGCCTAGTGGAAGAGTAATTGATCCTCTCCCAACCCTATGGTAATCTATTTGCAATGACAGGTAGTGAGAGATATTTTCCGTTTTCATTTATGAGATATAATTCTATGACACTTGAGAGATGAGAGTATCCAAACACTATTTGTGAGGTGCTAGTGTATGATTTCCGTGCTTATTATGATTAGGGTCGAATAACTATTTGTTGTAATTACTTTTATATTTGTGTTAAATGACCCCTAACTCATATTTTGATTGGAATAAAAGCTTATTTGCTTGAGGACAAGCAAATCTCAAGTGTAAGGGTATTTGATGAGACGAAAAGTGTACCCGTTTTAAGGGGTCATTTAAGCCCTAATTCGAGTAAATGTGATCAAATATTGCCCTAAATCGTTCCTTTTGTCATTTTAGGTACTTTTGAGAAGAATTCTGGAAAACATGCATATTTGGACGTTTTTGGAGCATAAAAGTGAAGAAAACGACAAAGTCTCAAAAGAAGCTGGATTTCCTTCCTGACGGCGTCAGAGTCACAAGGTGACGCCGTCAGCCAATGTTGACAAAGGAGTGAAATCAGATTACACTAGACGCCCTATGAAGAAAACAAGATGTTTACACCTGACGGCGTCAGGTGATAGAGAAAGTAGGCCGTCAGGTGTTAACTTAAAGAGTGACAGCCCAGAGCAAAATAAAGAGTGATGGCGTCAGAAGTAAATCTAGGCCATCCGAGAACCCTAATGACGGCGAGCTTACGGCGTCAGAACCCATAACCTGACACCGTCAGAATGTAAAATCTATATATACTTTTCTATTTTTCATTCATTAGTGTGGAACTTTTGGTACAAGTTTGGGAAAAACCCTAAAGACGAATTTGGCTGTATTTTCAAGGGTTTTTCACCCTTGAATCCCTCATGTTCAATTAAAGATAAGTCCTCACTTAAATTAATCAATATGTCTATGTGTTGGTTAATTATATCTTATGCTTGTCTTTCAATTAACATGCTAGGCTAGATTTTTCTTGTGTTTGCTTAGATCTAATGAAACCTAACAATTAATTATTGGTTGATTGGTGTGTTGTTACTTTGTTTGGATGAATGTTTCATCAATGTTAGGCTTAAGAAAACTGGCAATACTCCTTAATGGTAACATGCTTGAACGTCTTAAGAAACATGTAACTAATGCGTACTAGGTTATTAAGGTAGTATTTAACGCATGAGCCACTGTTTACAATCCCTATGATTATGTGTACGCATAGTTGTAGGAGGGGATAAGAGCTCATAGAATTGGGGTGATATGTACGCCACCCCATGAATTGTTAAGGAATACACCCGTCATCCACGCAAGTAATACATACACCAATTAACCGGTAAAAGATAGTTAGGGAGTAAGGAAATCTAAGTAAACACATTTGTCTCCATATAAGTTTTCACAACCACAATAGTTTAGTTATTTTATTTTTATTGCAATTGTAGTTTTTGGGTTAGTTGACTAGCAACTAATTCCGCCCACTCCTCCAAAACCCGAGATTTTACTTGCTTTCCATAAAATATAAAAATACAAAAATAATCTTCCTTCACCCTTAGACCTTTTAGAGTAGTTTTTCTATCCTAACGAACACTATTCCCTGTGAGAGAACGATCAATCCCCCATACTTACCACTACACTATACTACACCGACCAGGTACACTGCCTGGTGGGATTGCAAGCTTCTCAAGATCCCTTGAGAGTTAAAACCTGTTGCGTAGTCGCAATCCCACGCTCATCACGAGAGTAAATGATAAAGTTAACTTTTGATCATTTAACTAAAGAGTATAAAGCATGATAGGAATTATAGATCAAGGTTGATCTATGCGGGAATTACTAAGTATTGTAAAATTTAGTGGGAGGTGTCAAAATCATTAAACGATATGTACTTTGCCAGAAGAGCAAAATAGTCTACCACAGGGGAATGTGTTGATCTTGAGTTGTTATGTAACAATTAAAGAAGCTATGTGACTTAAAAGATTTGAAGTCAAGGACTACAAATCAGGGAACGCGCAACTACATCGTACTTCAAAGAGGCTTATAATGAAATTCTTAGGGACTTAGGAGAATCAGTAACAAGGAGTCACAGTTCTTAATTGTTGGTATAATTCCATTTTACCTAATCCAGTAAAATGAAGTGCATCATTGAATTTTAAGTTGGGTGTGTCACGAATTAGTATACCATCAAGTAATACTAAATTTGTTTGTGCCAAAACTCTCTTAGACTCATAACAGTAAGACAAGGTATGGTAAGTGAGGCTCAAGGGTTCACCTGAAAAGAATCATTAAGGAGTTTTATATAGTAGTGATTTACTCCCATTACTTCCTGATATACGCTAAATCAGTTGCCCAAGATTTGAGGTAATGTTGCAGACTCATGTAAATTGACAAGACATTACGAGTAGATTCTACTCCAACTTTATTTTGAATCCATTAATGAAAGACATTTCATTCTAAAAGGGTCTTTAGCTGATTTGTCACGGACAGATACCAAGATAATGTTGTACAACTATTATGAAACGAGAAACATTTCGCGAAGATGGTGAGTTTCATATGCATTTGCGACAACTGTTTGGACGTGATTGTGATCAAGAAGCGACCACATGGATCATAGTTAATGGCGTTCTTTAATCTTGACGGACTATCCCAATGACCTGAGGATGTGGGTCATTTGACTTTGTTTTTCACAGAGCTTAGATCTAGTTTCCATTTCCAATGTAAAAGCGTAGCGTTGTGTGCTAGCGTCAAGTTCAGTGGGAAGTAAGGAAGAAAGGCTTATTGGCCGAGATGGCAATTTGCAGTCCCAAGTTGAAATAGACTCGAGAGACTGATATTTTACTGGGCCCCTTGTGTGCTATGATTTGAGGAGAGTACGGTCGTACGAAAAATGCATCTGAAGCATTGTAGGAGTTCAAATCATACACGAGAAGAAGAAAGGACAAAAGTATCTTGAAGGTTAAGATATCCATGTCGAGTGCTTTCCAAAAATATTGACAAAGTGTGAAGGGATACAATCATATACCCTCGGCTCAACCTGAAGTTTGAGATGGGCCCAAACCTGAACTTTAAGGAGGACTCAGTTAGGCGTAGCTAACGACGATAATATCACTACACGGGTATTGAATCAGTTTCTGTGAGTAAGGTACTGCAATGTCTTGCTCGGGACCTCTTGGTACAGTGAAAGAAGTTCCTGCGTTGCTGTGTTTGCACAAGTGGGAGTCTGAAAGGATTTATGTGTGTAAAAAACACAACAAACTTTTACAACTTACCTTCACGAAAATGCCAAAGGGTCACACTGATGCACACTAAACAGAACAAGCAAGAGGAAATAAGAAACGAGTACACGAAATAAAGGAAATGAGGAAATGAAAATACGACATTATTTTTATTAAAGGGTTAAATGGTTATTACCCGAAAATTAATATTTATCAAGGTATAAATATTAAAGGGTAATTAATGACAAAAAACTAAACAAACAACCCCTAAGGGTTGTTTGAGTTTCGTTCGACCGAACCACGGAGAAGGGAAGGTGTTTGTTTCCTAAAAAAACACTAATACTAATTTTACGAGTATTCTAGATCATTCCTAGCTTCCCTATAAATACAAAGGGTTCTAAACCCTTCAGTCGATCGCACAATAACCCTAAAGTCTCCCATCTCCTCTCTCCCACATACGGTTGATCGACCAAAGGGTTCTAAACCCTTCAGTCGATCGCTTTTTGTCCCTAAGTTGACCCGAAGTCGATTTAGGGTTTAGTAGGTGTTTCGTATCTCCCCTAACTTGCTTAGGTTCGAGCCCTATTCTATTTGTGAAATATCGATGGATACCTGACGCAACCCTAAGTTATTTTTTCTCCCGAAAACCCTATCTTGGTGGATCCACTCAGAAGGAAGGCGAACCCGCGCAATAGATTGATTCAAAAGCTTACACAAACAGGATAACAAGTAAGTCTTCTATAAACACCCTTCTTATGTGTTTATGGTTAGGTTATATCAAGTCAGGGTTTTCTGCTAGCATGGCCATGTTATCTATTTTATTCTGTTGTGCATGTTTTATTGGCCATGCGGGTGACACCAGAACCCTTCAGATATAAGATATGCAAAGAAAGTGATATATGCCTAAATGTAATGCAAACACATTTCACAACTTAGTGCAAGTCAGTTAACATGTGTCCTACCATCACAAAATCATGAAACCTAAATACCATAGTTGTCAAGATCCCGATCCGAATCTTATGATCTTACGATTTTGAGATACTACAAAGGAAAAATGATCCGGATCCTATATAGGATCTTAGCACACTTAACATCTTATAAGATCTGGATCTTGACCATAGGATCTTAAGATCTAATTCAATCCTATCTTACTTTTCTCGAATTGCAAACTAAAAAACTAAAAAAGTAATTGATCATATTTTATAGAATTTAAAAAACAATATGTTAATCATCTTAAACATTCCATATTCATAATTTAAAACAATATTTTTATGAAATATTCATAAATTTTGTGTTAATGATATATAATAATTTGTATATTTGAATAATATTACAAAAACTATTAAGAAAATGATATAATAATAGGATCTTAGGATCCTGATCCGATCTTACGATTCAGATCTTGCAAAAATAAAAACGATCCTGAGTAGGATCCCGATCTCGAAAACTTTGCTAAATACAAATAAGTAACATGGCATTGTGGAAACTTAAATTTTTAGATTTACATAGCTTAACAGTAAATTGCATCAGACACTTAGAAAGATTTACTAATTAACAATTAAGTCACTTAGCATTATCAACAAATACAATTTTCTTTATTTTATGTATTTGATATAACAATGTATACTTAGCTTGAATTCTTCATAAATGAACTGGTTTACTCTCTATTTCTAAATTTTTTCAAGTCCTTTAATTTTAAAAGAAAATACACCAATTTTCCTTTTTCAAAACCTTTTCTGTATTTATAACTTGTTTTATTTTTAATTATTTTATTTTATTTTTCAAGAAAAACTTTCAAGCTAATATAACAAGGTATATTTACTAACAAAACTTTTAAGTATCAAACAAAGGTAGACTTTTCATAATGTATTCTCCATCATAGTTAACTTATTACATGGATCGTACTCGATATTTTGAAAATCATTTTGTATAGAAAATTAGAGCAAAGAGGCTCTGATACCAATTGTGGAAACGTATAGGAAGGGGGTGTGTACGTTCCTTTTTAAAATCTTAAATTTTTTTAAATAAAATTACCAATCAAGTGTAATGCAATATGATAAGTGCCAATAATCAATGCAAATATAAACACAAAACTGTAAGTAAAATAGATATCAAACCGAACATGATGATTTATATTGGTTCGGCATGAAGCTCCTCTTCGCCCTACTCCATTCAATGAGTTTACGACTCGAAAGTTACTTCACTAAGTCAACAAGATCCCTTCTCGGCGGAGAAAATCTTAAACATCACTTATAATGTTTATCGATACTAAGCTAGATATCGAGTTCTTATTCGGGTACAATCACACCCTTGATGTTTGTGGTCCAAACATAACAAACTTATTACCCTTATGTTTTTATGCCTAAACACACTAACCTAATTCCCTTGTGTTTTGAGGCTTAAACACGTAACCTATCTAATCTCTAGTTTGGAGTATAGTTGGTGGTACAAGATATTGTATGATACTGATACATGATGTTGTATGATGGTGATATAAGACTTGATAGTCTAATAGAGATGAATGCAGAATGCCTAATCTAAAAATCAAGAACTCTAAGTTTGATATGGTTGATCTTCTCTTAATAAGAAGCTTCTAATGTATGAAGAAGAAAAGAGCTCTAAGTTTGTTGTCGTGGATCTTCACATGCTAGTATGCTTTGAATAGATGAAGGTGATAAGAGCTCTAGGCTTGCTCTGGTGGACCATTATGGAGGTTTATTTAAACTATGTCAACTCACATTTGAATCACTTCCTCAACTGAAAGATTCTTGCTAGTTGAAAATTCATTTTAATAAACCATTTAATTTTTTTATTATTTTTTATTTTTAATGATGCAAGTGTTGAAAATGCAATTTATAAAATGATGAAAGAGATTTTACAAGATGATGAAAATGTTTTGATGCAACATATATAAAAAAGAATGCAACTTTGATCATTAGGCTAGTTTGTAAAATCATGTTCATACATTATATGAAATATAAATGAAAAGAGAATGATTAAATTGTAAATACTTAATGACTCCAAAATATATTTTAAACATTCTCGATGGTTTGTTAGATGTTTTGATCATAATGCAACATAACAAACATATTTGAGTGTTGGAAAACGATAAGGCTCGAGACGTCGAAGACGATAAGTGTTGATGTATATATGCTTTGATGATTTATAGTTATGAGTAACTTGCGCATTTTACGTTATAAATTACAAGTTGACTAAAATACATCATTGGTCCCTAAACTTTCCACGAAACATCGCCATGCACCTTAACTTTTTGAAAACGTCTCCGTGCGTCCCTCCTCAAGTTTTTTGAGGCCGATTGCGTCCTTTGACCCGTTTTCCGTCGGTCAAGGCCGTTTTCTGCTGTTACATTTTATTTTTAGCACAAGGGTGATATCGTCATTATGTAATACCGTGTTTAGCTACTCCGTATTACTTCCACATGTCATATTCCTCTTCCCGCCCCATAAACACATAGACGGCCTTTTTTACTCGGCACAAAACTTTTGTTGCAATAATTATCAATTCACAAACCCTCATTGCATGTTATTGTGAAATTTTTGTTAATTTCAAAACATGTATTTTACTCTATGGAAAGTAAGAAGAGATCCAGGTTATCGAGTTGATGATACCGTACTGTGCAACTCGGCTAAGAAAAAATACGGTACGTTTTGTTGCTATAATCGTTGGAATTTCTAATTGGGGTATATTTCAATTTGTTATTAAAGTTTGATAATGTCCTTTGGTCTTTTGATATGGTTTCAGGTGGTAGATTAATATGTTTAGCATGAGGGTTCATCACAATGGTGTTTTTAAATACTGGCCTGGTAAATTTACGATGGAGGTATGGAAAGTTTAGTTGATTTGGTTGACGTTGATAGTGTGTCAGTTGAAGAGTTGGATGTTCTTATGTATGAATTGGGTTACGACCTAGGTCAAAAAAATTACTATTACTTTGTTAAGCCTGGTAGTAATTTAGACGATGGTTTGTATAGCTTAAGTGAGGCTGCCAATTTAGAAATATTTAAAGATGTTGTTCAAGAACATAAGATGATAGAAGTTTATGTTGAAAACGGTAAGACAAGTTTGGATGTTGAGATATGTCACCAAAGTCAATTAGGACAGTTATTTATCAGGTGGATGCATCAAAGAAGAATGCAGGCCTTGCTATTGTGCCATATTGCTCAAAAAATATGTTCTTAGAAAGCATAGTTAAAAAGCCTATGGTAGAGGGTTTAAGTAGGGATGACAACGGGTCAGGTTCGGGGCGGGTTTTAGTGTACCCGTACCCGCACCCGTTTATAATATCTAAACCCGTATCCGCCCCATTACCCACCGGGTACCCGATTAATATTATCCATCGGTTTTTCGGGTTTCCCCGCGGGTTTCGGTTATCCCCAATTGAATATTATATGGACAAAATGGCGGTATTAATATTAAGTCACACTAAAATCCACCGAAAAAATAAAGGAAAACACCCTAATATATATTATTTTTTTTGAAGTTAAAGAAAATAAATATCGTATCAAACAATTTAAGGCTTTTGAATAATTCATGTACATAATAAAATATGTTATGTAATAGAAATATATATATATATATATAAAATATAATAGAAGAAATTATATAAAATGTATATATATTCTAGTTAATTATAATATCAATAAAGCGGGTATAGATTCGGGTAAACAGATACGGGTACGGTTACGGGTAATCGGACGGGTTACCAGAACCCGTACCCAAACCCGTACCCGCCAAAAAAAATATATCAATACCCAAACCCGCATCCAAACCCGCCAACCCGTCCCCGAACCCGACCCAACCGGTTCGGGTTTCGGTTTTCCCCGTCGGTTTCGGGTGCTTTTGCCATCCCTAGGTTTAAGTGAAGTCAGACAACCACCTTTGGAGGTCAATACTTTGGTAGAATTTAGTGAGTGGCTAGAAATTGAACCCTTGATGACCATAGACCCACCTATTCAGCATATGCAAAAAGATAGTGCTGGTAGTGTTGAACATAGCCAAAAAGACAGTCCGGTTGGTCTTAACAATAGCCACATAGGTAGTCTTGTTTCTGTTGACCATACCAAAAAAGATAGTCTGGTTTGTGTTAACCATAGCCAGAAAGGGAGTCCGGTTTTTGTTGACCATAGCGAAAAAGGTAGTCCGGTTAGTGTTAAACATAGCCAGAAAGGTAGTCCTGTTTCTGTTGAGCATATCCAAATAGATAGTCCGGTTAGTGTTGACCAAGAGTTTCCTCAGCAAGATGAGGAAATGCATACACCTGTCGATCGTATGCAAAAAGGTAAATGTATAAACTTATGTGACTCTGATGAAGAGTTAGGTGATGAAAATGTGAGTGAAACAGATACTTGTGAGAGTGATGTCGATGATACTGAGAAGAATGATGATGGAAACATTATTGTGGATGAAGAGAATGTTTTTGATGAGCCTGATGTTGAGTTTAAATTGTTCAAATTGATTGACGAGCCACCTATACCCAGTATAGGTAGCTGTAGCCAGATACCAGATGATTATTTTAAGAAAAATGAGATAGAAGACCTTTTGAATGATGCGGACTTTGCAAGTGGTTCTGATAATGAGGTTGAGCATGTAGTAAGGAAGAAAAAGATGAGGGCATACAAGAAACAAAAGTTACTTGCGGCACAACATGAAGAAGACGAAGTCTATTTTTTTTTCTGTCGTCAAACCTTCGTAACTGCTAAAGAAGTGAAAGATAAGATCAACCTGCATTCAATACAAACTCGGAGGAAATTGCAACTCATTAAGAATGACAAACAAAGAATCAGGGCTAGGTGTATCGGAACAATACCAGCGTGTGGTACAAGTGTAGGTATTGGACTTGGAACAGTACCAAAGAGGAAAACTGGTGCGTTAACTAGAGGTCGCGGAAGGGATGTATATTTGCGATCAGAAAAGGAGGAACCAACACATTGCACATGGTTTTTGTATGTAGCAAAAGATACATCTAAAGATGTATGGATTGTTAGAACATTCATGGGTGTACACAAATGTTTGCAATCAAGAGAGATCAAAGCTTGTGACTACAAGTTTCTCTCAAAGCAAATACTTGACCAAGTTCAAGTGAATCCAGATATACCAATTAGGGCTGTTCAAGATCAACTCAGTAAACAGTTTGCAGTCCAAGTGTCTATGCAAAAGGCATTAAGGGCAAAAAACAAGGCAGAAATTGAGATCAGGGGTGATCATAGGCAGCAATATACCATTTTGCGGGACTATGTTGAAGAGTTGCAGAAAACAAATCCTAATACAACAGTTAGGATAAGTGTGCAAACTGCGTTAGATCCATCAAGTCCAACGAGAGTTTTCAAGAGGATGTACGTTTGCTTAGGTGCTTTGAAGGAAGGATACAAAGCTTGTCAAAGAGAGTTGTTGGGATTAGATGGTGCTTTTATGAGGGGTCCTTTTCCTGGTCAGCTTCTTACAGCTGTTGGTATTGATAGCAACAATGGAATATACCCATTAGCTTATGCTGTTGTTGAGGCTGAAAACAAAGATTCATGGATTTGGTTTCTTGATTGTCTAGCGGATGATCTTGACTTGCAACCAAATTCAAACTACACTTTTATCAGCAACAGACAAAAGGTAATGTTAATTTATAATTGATTATATTCGGTTATATAATTCATAAATGATTGGTTTAATAGTAATGGATTGATGTTCCTGTTTCTGCAGGGTAGCTTTAGCAACAGTCTTTCCTAGTGCGGAACACAGATTCTGTTTGAGGCACATACATGAGAATATGAAATTGCAGTGGAATTCTGCAGAATACAAGTCACATTTGTGGAGATGTGCATCAGCAACAACCGTCGAACAATTTGAGGCATCAATGCTTGCCTTCAAGAGTTTTAGCGAACCTGCACATGCTTGGTTAAGTAAGATACCACCAGCCCATTGGTCAAGGTCGCATTTTTCAAGTCATAAACAAATATGTGTTTATCAACAATGTTCAACATTTTTTTATGTATTACTAAAACATGTACTATACATATGTTAGGGAGAGGTCATTCTGACGTGTTACTTAATAACATGTGTGAAGTGTTTAATGGGAAACTTGTGGGAGGTAGGCACCAACCCATCATTACTGCTTTAGAATACGTTAAATCATATTGTACGAAGAGAATAGTGAATGTTATGGATACAATTGACAAGTGTCCGGGACCATTTACACCAAAGGCAACGCGCATGTTAGACTTCAATAAGAAAGAGGCTCTTAAATACAACGTTTTAGGGATTGAAGGAGATAACTATCAGGTTAGTGGATGGGGAGAAAAGCGGTTGGTAAATGTTAAAGCCAGGTCTTGTAGTTGTAGAAAATGGGAGCTTACAGCTATGCCATGCAAACATGCTATTGTAGCCAACCGGTATATGAGGTCCAATGGACTCGAAGTAGGAACTGTAGAATCATGGGTTCATCCATGTTACTTGCTTAAGACATGGGCGGAAACATACAGCCACCACATACATCCCATCAGGGGATATCCACATTGGAAAAAGTCAAATGTGCCTACAACCATTCTTCCACCTAAACATCATAAACCGTTGGGTAGGCCACGAAAGAAGAGAACTAAAGCTTTTACAGAAAATGATGATACTGATAAAGAAGGTAAGTAGTCACAGTCTAGTAGGAGTGTAGTTTGTGGAATTTGTGGCAATGCTGGACACAACAAGAAAACATGTCTTGGGCAAGGAGGTGTTACTGGAAGTCAAGCCAGTACACATAAGTCTCAAAAAACAGGTTCATCCCAGCCAAAAGTTTCATCACAGAAGAAGAGAAAGGGTAAATGTAACAACTTTGAAGGAACTGAACAAGCCCAAAGTCAAACTGAAGGTCAATCTCAAAGTCATGTGCATGAAACCCGTGGTAATTCTGAAAGTCATATTCAAGCAAGTGTGGACCCTTGTCAATCTGGAAGTTAATGCTGCTTCTGGTGGGTCTCCAAATCATGGCTGGACTAGGAAGAAGATTATAGCAGGCAAAAATGGCTTCGCCACAAAAAAATGTTGCCTAAGTATTTCAAATACAATGTTTTTCATCGAGTATGTAATTCTTAGACAATATTTTCAATGCTTTAACAATGTGTGTTTCTGAAGTATGTACACTACTGAATTTTATGCATTTGGAAATATATCCATTTTGCATTATGTAAGATATCATCTCATGTTACTGTGTGGGATTAATTGATGTTTAACTGTATCCATTTGACATTTTTTTCCAGTTTCTACAAATTGTTGCAACTTCATACAACATACTTATAAGTGTTGACTTTAAGAAAGTCAATTACTACTTAACCAATAAAAGCAGGTATTACCATATTTATAGCCATATCCATGGACCAAAATTGATGATGTCAAAGCTTTCTACAAGTCAACCTACATTAACCCTACCTAAAGAAACTAAACAAACTACTGTAGATTCATACCACTTGCTACTAGAAAGCTTTGCAAAACACAAAAGACCTGTCTTTCCAAAGACACTACATACACCATATGCAAACTAAAACGATGAGTATCTACGAGACAACACACAAGTTCCTCAAGCGGCAAACTTTCTCCTTCTCCAGATGGAGCTCAGCTACAGCTGCTTGGTGAGCAGCCTCTAGCTCGATTGCATTGTCTCGGGCGTTGACGACCTCCAATATCTCCGCCATGAGGCCTGCTTGGCATTCTTGTAATGCCGCCTCATTACGGTGAATGTGTCTCCTCAAGTAGAGGATCACCTCTTTTGCTCTTGGTGGCAATTTTGTATCGTACCACCCATTGAATGGACATGTGGATCCCTAAAAATTAATAAGCTAAAATCAAGACTTTGACGCTTAAACTCGTAACTTGAACATAAACATGTAATAAAAAACAGCCATTATATTAAAACATTGATTAAAGTAAACGTGGCATTTTAACTTAATGCAACCCAACCATGAACGAACCTCCACCGGACAATCATAATAATGCTTTCGGCGTTCACATTATTCCAACAGGTCCTTAGGACCGCCCGCCTGCCACATCCGCATCGCGCCATTGTTAAGATTTGGATCGGAAATATTTTAGGATAAGATTTGATGAGAGTTTAGAGATGAGTTGTGAATAAGTTTCTCGCTTTTATTAACATTTAATTACTGTAGCTGTTACAGATGCCGCGTGTTCCCTATACACGTTAATACGGTATTACATAATGACGATATTACCCTTGTGCTAAAAACAAATTGTAACGGCAGAAAACGGCGTTGACCAACGGAAAACGGGTCAAAGGACGCAATCGGCCTGAAAAAACTTGAGGAGAGACGCACGAAGACGTTTTTAAAAAGTTAAGGTGCATGGCGATGTTTCGTGGAAAGTTTAGAGACCAACAGTGTATTTTACTCTTACAAGTTAAATGTTTGTCTTTGTTAAAACATAAAAAAACGTTTAGTTTAAATATCTTAATAGTTGCACTTGTTAGTGGATTTTGTTAGCGTTAGAATTATATTAGTAATTGTATTAGATTATACTCCCTCCGTCCCAAAATTATTGTCCCCTATTGATTTTTTCGGTCTTCACTTTTCAACTTTGGTCATAAGTATTTTTGTTTATATTACATAATACTTGATACAAAATATATGAACGAATTGAGTTTTAAATGTATTTTTATTTGGTATAATTTTTATCAAAAATTGTATATCACAAACAAAAATATTTATAGTCAAAGTTGAGAAAGAAAGACCAAAAAAGTCAATAAGGGACAATAAATTTGGGACGGAGGGAGTAATTGATATAAGCCCAAATGTTAGACTATAAATATTGGATCATATATACTCTCTCATTATTCAATCAATTCAATCCATCAATATTATCAATCAATATATTAAGTCTTGCATGGTATGGAGATTAAGATCTTAAACCTAAAGCTTTTTTCTTCGGTTCTCTTTTCATCGGATCGCAACAAGTTTGTTTAGTTACGAAGAAGAAAAAATAAATAAATAAATAAATAAAAAAGGGTTCACCTTCATCGTTTTGGGATTTGTTCGTTCGACTGCTTGAATTAATCCGTTTTGGTGGATCCCGACAATTGGGATTTGCGGATGGAATCTTTTGGTTTCAAATTTGATTATTTTATTTTTTATTTTTTTTTTTTAAAAATTGCCGTAGAGGTTATATTTGGGCAGCACGTACTTAGGCCACCAAAATCAACAAATCTACATTATCCCATTAATGCGCCATTAATTAATCGGGTTTGAAAAAAGAAAAGTTGGTTTGACCTTTTTAATTGGGTTTGAAAAATCATTTGGGTTTTGTTAGTAAACTAGCTTTTTGAAATCGATTGAAATTATTATTACTATTATTATTTTATTTTTCATATAAAATCGACTAATACAAATAATAATATAATTCTAACTCTAATACAAATAAGCTAACAACACTAACATAATTATTGATAATATTGATGGATTAAATTGTTTGAATAATGAAAAGAGTACAAATGATCTAATATTTATAGCCTAACATTGAGTCTATAACAATCATAATCTAATACAAATACTAATATAGTTATAACTCTAATACAAATTCACTAATAGCACTAACATAGTTTGCTATGTTTAAGAAGCAAAACATTACATAAATTGTACGTAATTATTACCACATTAACACCTCAAGGTGGTTGATACATGATAACAACCATCCTAAAATGATTAATGTCTATATAACCATGTCTTAACTACCTGAAGCTTTAGGTCTAGTAATATATGAGTGACCTATCAACTAAAATGTTATAGGTTCAAAGTTTCGTTTAAATCTCTTTGAGATATTACGTGTGAGATTGTAGTATATGTGTAATAAAAATCGCCTTTCTAGAAAAAATCATGTCTTAACACTCGTTATTATCATACCATATTGCTATGAGCCCCCCTAGTCACGCGGACTAATTGTAAATGACCAACTCTCCATATCCCATTAATGTGCATGCATATATATGGCTACAAACAAGAACTGAGAAAGCACTTTGGTCACACTTCACACCATTATATTAGTCTTCATATAGTTTGATATATTCATCATTTTCAAAAGAATCAGTGTTCCTTCCACATACCAATGGAAGGAAACGACCATATCAAAAATGGGTTTCTAAGAGCGGATCAGATCGATCTCAAGAGCTTAGACGAACAGTTGCAAAGGCATCTCAACACCACCGCATCTTCCACCACATCTAACAGACGAGCAAGAAGTTTCGATAAGAACACAAGTTCCAACCTAAACCTCAGCATTAGTGGCATGAACTTCAGCAGTTCTTCGTATATTCACCAAAGGCCACATCATGATCATGAACAACAAACTAAGCATGGAGATGGAGTAGGATATCAAGATGGTAGTACCATGCCTAAGTTGAGGATTGATACTAATATTACTAGAAAGAGACAAGAATGGGAGATCGATCCTTCAAAACTCGTGATCAAATCTGTTATAGCTCGTGGCTCATTTGGCACAGTTCATCGGGGAATTTATGATGGTCTCGACGTTGCAGGTATGCATCATCAAGTCTCATTAACATAGTGTTTTGTGTGAAGTTTTTTTTATTTTATGCGTTTTATCTGTATTTTAAATAATGTTTTGATGAATCTATAGTAAGAAACTAATTAAATAGTTAATGTTTTTGTTGAACTTTTACTGAAAACTTTATATACATTTGCTTCTCTATGTTTGATGATGATACTCGAACATAACTGGTTTTGAATCGCCACGTAGTTTGATCCTAATCCTGTAATTTTGCATGATTTGCATTTTCATTGAGATGAAAATCATATAAATTTAGTAGATGTGGTTGAGTTTGGGCCGAAGAAGTGTAGTTGTCTCCATTAATTTTTAACCATATCCCCCTTATCAGTCTAACCAATAGTAAGTTCCGATCTGAGTTCCTGAACTCTAATGTGTGATGATTAGAGTGTAAACAACTATGATGTCTAAACTATCAAGGCGAAAAGATTTGAAGGTTTGTTGCGTATCTATATGGATACCAAAACTCCCAAAACGGCATATTGTTCGTAATGTACATAAGGGAAATTTGCTAAAGTTACAAAATTGTTACTTTTCAGTACTAATTTTAGTGTCCGCGTACTCTCGTAGTACGTGACACACACAGAAAAGTTTAAAATTCTCCTGTTAACCGATTATCTATTTTAATTGATCGTAATTTGTAAGTGAACACTTAGTTTAGATCGAAAGGAGTATAATATAATATTTCTCGAGAAAAGAATGTCAATATCTAATGAAAAGTAAAGTTGCTAAAAGATCAAACACCCATAATAAAAGAACACTTGATTTAAAGTAATGAGTAAGAGACTTTAGTAGCAAAAGCCCTGGTCACGAGATGAACCTGATCTACGGTTGGACCTTTTAACTTGATGTTGTGTTGTTGCTTATATTTAATAAAGCTAACCTTTTCTATTTTATCATCATCCACTCATTTGAGTTTGACATGTGAAATTTATGTGAATGAGAATTAAAGGTGTATGCTTTTCTTTCCAACAATATCTGTGTTATGTTAGCATAGTTTTTCCATATCACGTTTAAAGTATGCAACAACATTAAAAATAAACTGAAAGATTGTGTACGACCTTTGGCCTAGCAGTTTGCAAGTGACCCATAAGCTAAAAGATTGCGGTTCATGTTAGAGTCTGAAACATGCATGAGATGGTGTTAAATAGCATAAGTTAATAAACTGCCTTTCTAAAACACAATTAGACAAAAGAAAACAAAAGTGATACAATACATAGGTGAGTTCAAACAATCAATAAGCTTTAGATTCTTGGGTAAAAGTCAAAAATGACTAATGTACTTTTTAATTTGTGCTAATATGATTAATATACTTTCTAAATGTCCACTATGACTATTCTAGTTTCAAGTTTTAACCAATATTACTAACCACATGACATGGTAATTAACAATTAGTCCCCAATACATTAAACAATTGCATCGTTGGTCCCCAAATACATAACCTCTGTTAGTAGCTAATACATAAACAATTGCACCATTAGTCCTCAATACATAACCTCAGTTAGTTCCAAATACATAACCACCGCCACCTACCACCACCACCACTACCAATCACCACCACCGCCACCCACTGCCACCACCACCACCATCAGCCACCACCACCTACCACCACCACCACCACTCACCACCACTACCTACCACTACCACCACCACCTACCGCCACCACTTACCACCACCACCACCAGTCACCACCCACCNTTTCAAGTTTTAACCAATATTACTAACCACATGACATGGTAATTAACAATTAGTCCCCAATACATTAAACAATTGCATCGTTGGTCCCCAAATACATAACCTCTGTTAGTAGCTAATACATAAACAATTGCACCATTAGTCCTCAATACATAACCTCAGTTAGTTCCAAATACATAACCACCGCCACCTACCACCACCACCACTACCAATCACCACCACCGCCACCCACTGCCACCACCACCACCATCAGCCACCACCACCTACCACCACCACCACCACTCACCACCACTACCTACCACTACCACCACCACCTACCGCCACCACTTACCACCACCACCACCAGTCACCACCCACCCTCACCACCACTACCTACCACTTACCCCCACCACCTACCACCACCACTCACCACTCACCACCCACCCCCACGTAGTGGTGGTGGTGGTAGGTGGCAGTGGTTATGTTTTTGGAACTAACTGGGGTTATGTATTGAGGACTAACGGTGCAATTGTTTATGTATTTGCTACTAGCAGAGGTTATATATTGGGGACCAACGATGCAATTGTTTAATGGATTGGGGACTAACTGTTAATTACCATGTCAAGTGATTAGTAATATTGGTTAGAATAGTCATAGTGGACATTTAGAAAGTATATTAGTCATATTAGCACAAATTAAAAAGTACATTAGTCATTTTTTACTTTTACCCTTAGATTCTTGGATGGTCACTAATTTCCGGATCCAGATAGAACAAATGATAGTTGTCTTATCCTCTAATTTTTATTTAACTAAAACATATACAAATTTTATTACAAAATTCTATATTAATGAATCGGTTCGTCTGGCAAAAGCTACTTAAACAAAAAGTTATGATTAATTTCTAAATTTTGCTACTGATTTATGGATACTTAAGTTGTTAGCACCTTTGGATATGCCACTAGACGTTAACTAGGTTGCAGTTAATTCTAATTGGTTGTGTATGTTGATTCAGTTAAACTACTTGATTGGGGTGAAGAAGGGCACAGGACAGATGCTGAAATAGCTTCACTTAGAGCTGCTTTTACACAAGAAGTTGTTGTGTGGTACAAACTCGATCATCCTAATGTAACTAAGGTAATCCTTTTTCTCATTTCAGGCTTCTCAATCTGGTGTAAACAATAAATCCTACTGTGGTAATAACAGTGTAAAAAGGACATCCTTTATCTTATTTACGTATATGAAGCACGTAAAATCATACACATGCAATAACACTTTGTTAAGGGCATTTAAACGAATTTATTTTGTGCCACAAGAATCTGCCCGAGCTCAATTAAGATTGTAGTAACCCACATATAGACTAAATGATAAGATCGCATGTCACATGGCTACGTCAACGTCTGGCACAAGACGAAATGATAGGGAACAAACTCGTTGAAATTAAAAAATGATATATCTATATATACCCTTATAAGCATATCAAGAATATTTCTATTTTTAGCACATGATGAACCGAAATCACTGGATAAATCTGATTCCCAATAACAACCAAATCACTGAAAATTATAATCTTATTTAAAAATTTGGTGAATGTGAAATCTATCCCAAACAGCATAAAAAAATTGGCGTCATAGTGTGACTAGATGCATGATCGATCAAAACCTCTTGGCTCAAAATTTATCCACATTTGAATCTTACATGTTTCCCGCATTTTTCCTGTTATTTGATAAATGGCTTTATTTACTAGCTTGACTTTTCTTAGAAAGCTAAAACATTTTATCTTATTTGGCATGGTACTAAACTTCTAGATACATATTATCCTATCATGTGTGTTTAATTTAACTTGTGGTTATGCTTTCTCTTGTTGTGCCTTTTGACAGTTTATAGGGGCTACAATGGGTACATCGGAACTAAACATACAGGCTGATAACGGCCATTTTGGTCTGCCACGTAACTCTTGTTGTGTTGTTGTGGAATACCTTCCTGGTGGTGCTCTCAAATCTTTCCTCATAAAAAACAGAAGAAGGAAGTTGGCTTTTAAAGTTGTCATGCAACTAGCACTTGATCTTGCGAGAGGGTACATTACATGCCCATCCCTCATTGAACAAACCTTATATGAAATTTAGAACCGGGTCACTTTGGATCATTTTACTTTTATTTTTTACGGATCATATGAAATAAATGGATTAAGTTGGTCAGATGGGATCAAGTGTATTTAAAGGCTTACTACGTGCCGTCCTCTCATTGGCCTACATTTTCTTTCGCCCAGCTCTTCTGCTTGGGAGAGAAAAGTATGGCCAGATTCGTAAATGGGGAAAAAGGTGACCGTTTTTTGCAATGGAGGGTGATACATGGTTCCTCAATTAAATTTCTCTTTTGTTAATCATGTATCTTTCGTAATCTTACTCAATACTTTAATTTATTAATTAGCTACAAAGATAGACGAAAGTGTTTGTGTGACAAGGTGACCCAACCAAGATAAAATATCCATTTTGACCAATATTGGATTTCACCCATCCTGCTTGATTTGACAACTTTAAAGCAAAGTGTGGTTTTCAATACTTTTCAGGCTGAATTATCTTCATACAAAGAAGATAGTCCACAGAGATGTGAAGACAGAAAATATGCTTTTGGACAAGTCCCGAACTTTAAAGATTGCAGACTTTGGGGTTGCTCGTATAGAGGCATCAAACCCCAATGACATGACCGGTGAGACCGGAACCTTGGGTTACATGGCACCAGAGGTATGTATTTAATGTGTGCTCAATGATATATATAGAGATCGTTTTAATCATCCATTTAAATAAACTCTTTAATCAACATGGAGACAGGTTCTAAATGGCAGCGCATATAATAGGAAATGCGATGTGTATAGTTTTGGGATTTGTCTATGGGAAATATACTGTTGCGACATGCCTTATCCTGATCTTAGCTTTTCTGAAGTGACATCAGCTGTTGTCCGCCAGGTATGCTTCCTAACATTTAATTGGGGCTGCAAACGTGTCAAACTTTTGTCCCACCTTGATTGAATCGAACTTTATAGTAAACACATAAGAAGTCTTGATGATACTTATACGAATTTTTGTTTTCAGCAGCACAAATTTAAAAGAACTAATATCACTATTATCAAATAGTGCACGTGCTAATACACTTTTAGGTAGAGATGAATTCGAGCTTACTTTATTAAACATAGTAATCATAGATACTTTTTACTCTTTCAGTTCTCCTGAATCATTGGAGTTTGGATATCTCTTGACCGTACATCAACAAGACTTATCGAGCTATAGCTTAGTCAAACATCGTATATAGTCCTACATTCGATAATGATTCTGTGAAGTAATCAATTTTCTTAAAAGACCCCAAAAAGGTCATATTAAATAAACTATCAAAATAAAAAATAATAAAAAAAAAATGTATGAATAATCACACTGTTATACATGACAGCATAGTCTCACTGATGATTAAGATTGTAATTAATTGGTATTGGTAGCATTTGAACTTTATACGTGAAAGCAATACGCTGTTTGACCTGAAAAGTCAATATGATACTTTAATTTGGAACCGATGGAGCATATTATGTACCAGTTTTTGAAAACTAAATATTGTAGCCAAATGACAGAATTTGAGGCCAGAGATACCACGTTGCTGCCCAAACTCACTTGCAACTGTTATGAAGAGATGTTGGGATGCAAATCCCGACAAGAGGCCGGAGATGGATGAGGTGGTGACAATGTTGGAGGCAATTGACACGTCAAAGGGTGGAGGAATGATACCCGGAGATCAGGAACAGCAGGGATGTTTTTGCTTCAACCGGACTAGAGGTCCTTAAGTCTATCTCTCTTCAAAAGAAATGAAGGTCAATAGCATTTGATGTTCTTTTAGTGTTTCCAATTAATAGATATGCATACTTCTTAATGTATAGTAAAATCATCTAATACAGATGCCCGTGTGTATACTAGCTAAGGTGGTTTGAGTCACACTACACAACTCACTTCAAAGTAAAAGCTTGGTGTCGTTAAATTTCTTTTTATGATATCCTTACAACTTAAAATTAGTTTTACACCGTTTGACTCTTTTATCCCATTGTCATTTTTCTCAACTAACTGAGTTTAAAAAGCTGATCACTTTGGGATTACATATACAATTAAATTAACACAACAAACCTCAGGTTAATGAGGCAAATTAAAGTAGTTACATTTGACAAGAATATATATAGAATGTGCATTGGCTCATATATTTTTCATAAAAAGTGATTGTGGTAAGTTTGATACTATGCATGAAATTCCACATTCTCAAAAGCTAAATGTACTTATGAAGTTATATGTAGCATTAGCAGATAATAGAATGGCAAGTTAACTAACACGTCTCCTAAACGCTTGATGCCAAACATACCTCTAGTATCACATCTTAAGATAGTGGATGGTTCTGCTGATAGAACATAATATGTATCTATGGCCTAACGATGAGATTTAGGTTGAGTGGATATAGGAGATTAACAACCCATTGAAAAACATAAGCATAAAAATAGCAAAAAAAAAAAAAAAAAAAAAAAAAAAACCGTTGAAATCGTGAATATGAACCATTGGAAGCTTTGTTCCCAATACATGTGTGTGACTCAAATTACTTTGATTTATAACACAAATTTATATGTCAATTTAAAGGTACTGCTTGTT